>JAJMEQ010000023.1:0-109911 GCA_030574255.1 Groenewaldozyma tartarivorans | reverse complement strand
TATTTTTTTAAAAAAAAAAAAAAAAAAAAAAAAAAAAAAAAAAAAAAAACTCACGTGACCTTCCGGCAATATGATTGGTCAGTTTTTTGACTCGAAATCTCAGTTTATCAGCCGCATTTCGAAATCTGATGTGGTTAAATCGGATGGGAGTTTGGCCGAGTGGTCTATGGCGTCAGATTTAGGTCACAACCTAAAGTGAAATCTCTGATATCTTCGGATTCGCGAGTTCGAATCTCGTAGCTCTCACCATTTTTTTTGCGTTTTAATTTTTTTTTATTTTACTGATTCTTGCCTTTTTTTACCAAATATCTATGTTCGCTGACTCTAGAAATTTTGAATGTATCAGCCGGCAATACCAACTAGAAATCAGTGATCTTCATAAACCCAAATCTGAGAAGCTTGTAAATGAATGGGTTGGCTTTATCTTTTTTTTTTTTTTTTAAATCTGTTGGCTTTATCAGCAACTTCTAATTGCTACTATAGAACTGTATATTATCATTTGATCTGAAGTCATACTCCTCAATTGCAATGCTACAGTGGGTTATGAGCTAAAGTTTCAGTTGTTTATATCACTGATAGAGGTAGTAATATATTTGTGTTGTGCACATGTTTCGCTAAGACCGCTTTGAAAGCAGCTTAGCAGGTGCACGACTGTTTGGCTAAGTTTCTTGGTAACATCCTTTCAAAGATAGCTCTTTTCCATTTGGTCATTTACTTGCAGAACTGCTGGTGCTGCTGACCTATTTTTGTATCCAGTTAGATTAATATTCCTAATTGTGTCGATCAAACATAGCAGTGTTAAATACGAAGTCATGTGTATTTAACATGCGTGGCATTCTGTTTGTGTTACGTCCAGTGCATTATTCCATGGAAATTTACTCATGGTACGATTCTAGACCTACTTTTGAGTAAATTTCTGTACTTGAATTTTAAGAAAAGAGCATACCTCCATGAACTGAGAACGCCACAACTGAAGGCTTCGTTCATTATTTCTTCCACGCAGTATATGTATTAGTTGTCTGATGTACTTGAGTTCATATACAAAACAGGAGCTGGCGGTGTAGTCAAACTTTTGGTGGGCTAGATGCTTTTGCAGGATTATCATCATATTAGATCATCATCATTAGATCGGCGATGTGTTAAAATGCCGATCGAGATGGTTACCCCACAAAATCTCATTAATGAGATTGTTGACGATGATGATTATAAAAAGACGTGCAGTTTTATTCTCCATGCCTATTTGCTTTAATGCACTCAAAATCAAGTATTTTTAATAGCCAGTACTCATTCTATCCACACACACACACACGCGCGCGCAGTTACATCTGATTTCTCAATGCAGTATAATCCAACTAGCACTATCGAACTCCAAAAGCATTTACCCCATCCTACATAGATGAGTGGTTGGGAGTTAGGTATTGACACTCATATTTTTCTTTTCATGTTCTGGTTCCAAACGTAAGATTGGTTTTCTCCCTTCACTGAAATTTGCGAATGCCGGTTCAACCATTCTCAGACCCACCCCAGAAATTTATACACCACTAATGCTACAATAGCACACGTTGTCAAATAGAAGTGCGCTCTACCATTAACTTTAGATTATGCCTTTCATTTCACGTGCAACGGTGCTACCACTCTTTTCAGCATGTATTGATTTCTGTTTTAGTTTAGGCGGCTCATAGAAATAATCAATATCACCACATAATGAGTGGCTGACGCTACTATCAGTAACAAGCTTATTCCAAGCATGCTGACTTTCATAACTTGAGGTTCCAAATATACTCTTCATCCCGAAACTTCCAATGGCTCAAATGATCAGTTCTATTATGCCTCCGTTCAGTAGTATACATCTAATCCAAGAATTTGAAGCTAGATTCTTGATTTCTTAGATCATTGTTGTATCCATGAGATTGGTGGGATCAGCAACTTCAGATAGCGAAAGGTTCCAGTTGAGAAGTTCGATATTTCCAGATGTAGACAACGTAGAAAATACCTTTAGTAGCCATATCTGCTTCTATAATGATTTTATCAAGTATATGTCCTTTCCCCTTTTTTACTTTTCTGCCAGTACTTTTTGGCTTATATATAAGCACTGCTGTTTATAACCAAGATTCTGCCACAATTCAAGCCGCCAAGGTTCTTCTAGAGTCTCTGCTGGATTTGTGCTCTGCATGGCATATATATAACTAGCTCTTCGCGTTCTATCAATTGGGATTCATATAGCTAGGGCCTGTATAAACTCTCAATTCAATCACGCTTATTTATTTAGCCAGTCGCCATACTACTAGAAAAAAATTATAGGTATTATCTCGCCATTGCTTATAAGACGTATGTACAAGGACTATCTTGATTTACTATCATTAAAAATATCATAGTCTTGACTGTTCGACGAAATTGGTGGGGTGATTACCTGAAATCAATTCGTATGGCCAGTTACCAATCCAGTCTTAAATTTAGCATATTTTTGTAGCTTCATTTGGAGCTGCAAATTCCTTTGGCAGATCTCATTACGAGTGCCCAGATCTCCGGATTCATCCAAGACTCCAGCAATCTCCGAATCTTGTAATAGTAACTCTGCATTTTGATGTTTGTATTAAGAACGCTGGATCCACAGAGTCAGTATCATAAATTAGACGTAAACACTTCATAGGCACACATGTCTTTATCCGCTAGTCGCAGTACTATCTCCTTTAGTTATATATAGCAGCATCAAATATTGAAATTTCTCGACCTGTTAGCTATAAATCGATAACGGTTCCTCGACCATAACATTGAACAATTTAGATATCTATTATAATTTAAACAAAGCTTCTCAGCAACAGCATGGATTCAACGCTTTTAAACAAAAAGAAGTTGAATTATTCTAAGCTGTATGGCTTGCCCGTTGTGATTGGGTAAATATATTGAAGTGTGAGGAATCAGCATTGAGTTAAGAAAATAGCGTAAGCTCCAGGTCTTTTGTGCTAGTACTTCGACGAAGCATATATATTGCAATTGTCCAAAGTATATATTCTTATACTCGGTACACTCATGACCGGATCATGAGTTAAACGGATGCGAATACGGATACGTTTGTTATACACTTTGGCCCGGTTATAACGCTAGTGCTCGACCATGTTTTTAGAGGTCAATCGTCTTAGGCCTAGGCCGGCCTATATCTAGCTAGGAATTATGATCAGATGTACATGTTATCACAATTGCAACGTTAATTTATAACGTTAACGTTAATGTTGGCGTTTCCTGGAAGCTTAATGCATGTTACCATATGGGCCGAATAATCACTGGTACATATTTAAAGGTTAACGTTAAACTGATAAATTTAAATATAGCGGACGGGTTGAGGTTGATATCTATTTATATTTACTGATTATCCGTAGGAGCACGAAAATGGGCTCCAAGGATAGGACTAGCCATGATAGTGATCTAGTTCTAAACGAGGAAGAGTACGAGCTGTTCTCGAATCGAGAAAGTCCACCTCCTGGAAATATCGATGATCCTGACGCGGAAGCAAGAGTTGGCTTTTTAGACGATAGAAGTAATGCAAAACCACCAAATTATTCCCAAGGAAGTCGAGCTCAACGATCCAAGATTCAGAGTCGCCGAAGGATAAATAATGGGAAGAACTATAGTAGACAGTTGAAGATTGTTGTTCTTTCAGTGCTTCTGACTCCTATGATTCTCCTTGTAGCCTTGTTTCTCGTGTTATCGAGAGCGACCCCTTCAAGGGCCGCTTCTTCAGCTGCTCCAACTGGATCTTCGTACCCTAGTGGGTTTAACATGAAGAATAATTGGGGGTCCTTGTCGCCTTATTTTGATTCTGGGATTCGGTTTGAGGGAATTGATGCTTCTGCGGATCGGGGTGAATATGGACTGCCTGATGATTATACATTAAAACAGGTGCATGTATTGCATAGACATGCTGAGCGATACCCTACTCCAGGAACAGGTGAGCACATGCATCGAGTAGCCAAGAAGCTACTGAACATGAGTACTAAGCCTACTGCTGACCAGTTTAAGTTTCTTGAGAACTGGCATTATTCATTGGGTACTGAATTACTCGTTGCCAGTGGTGTTGGTACTGAATTTCAATCAGGTGCTGATTTTTGGGCCTCACATGGTAGATTACTATATAATGCAACTGACAAGACGAATCATTTGACTTATAACCCTGTTTTGAATGTATATCCTGATGGTAATGATCGGCCCTTGCCAGTTTTGAGAACTACCAGTCAATCTAGAATTCAAACCTCGGCAAAAGCTTGGGCTGCTGGATTTTTCGGTGTTTATGGAAATCAAGACTATTCTCCAGTAGATGATGATACTCTCTATAGTTTGATTATGATGCCAGAGAGTGATGGTCAGAACAATACTTTGGCCCCTTACACACATTGTCCTAACTCTTATAATGCGACTTACTGCTCCGGTGATAAGCAGAAGCATGAGTGGATTCATATTTATCTTGATGAAGCTGCTCAAAGATTACAAAAGTTATTACCAGGATATGCTAATTTTACTGCTAAGGACGCTTTTGAAATTCAAAACTTGTGTGCTTTTGAGACGGCTGCATACGGTAGTTCTGCATTTTGCGAGCTGTTTACTGAAACGGAATGGAGAGGCTACGAATATGCATGTGATCTGGACTTTTATTATGGATCTTCCTTTGGTTGTGCGGTCAGTAAGGCCCAAGGAGCTGGATGGGTGTCTGAATTACTAGCGAGATTGGAGCATAGAGTAGTTAATGAGCCAGGCTATGGAGTGAATACAACGCTTACAAGTAAAAATTCAACATTCCCTATAGACCAGCCTTTTTATTTGGACATGACCCATGACGGTGTAATTTTGAATGTCTTAACTTCAATGGGATTTACCTTTTTGGAGAGTCCCCTACCTACAAATAAAATACCTGTGCCAAGACAATTCATTGTGTCAAGGTTGACTCCATTTGGTGCACGATTATTCATAGAAATTTTGAAACCAAGAGATGAGGCCAAAGCTGACAAGTTGGTGGTAAGAGCCAAACTAAATAATAGGATCTTACCCTTGAGTAATCTATCAAAATGTCCCAAGGCAACTAATGGGTTATGTCCTCTAGATAACTTTATTGCGTCTCTCAAACAATCTCTTAAAGATTCCAAATTTGACGAAGCATGCTACGGAGACCTATCAAAGCTAGTATAATTATTCTCGTTTCCTTTCTATTTATAGATATATATAAACCTATGTACGACTTATTCAATTATCGCTATCGTAGACTTCGTTTAGGATTCTCAGAATATTCAAGAATAAGTTGATGATGTCCAAGTATAGTGAAATAGAAGCAGCAATCTCATCCTCAGGATGGAATCGTCGAAGGATAAGTTGAGTATCCACGAGGATATACCCTGAAAATACAATAGCTCCAATTATACTGTAAATGAGTTCAACTTTGCTGCTATAAGGGAAAAATATAGCTACAAACCCAAACCCTATCAACCCCCATAGTACCATTCCTAAGAACCCTTGCCATCCAGTCAAGTCGTATCTAGTCTGGAAAGCAAATAACGTCAATCCAACAAAAACAACCGCAGTAATAAGTAAAGCAAGCAATACGACATTAGTATCGTATAATGACGATATCGTACCTATCGCATAGCTTTCAAATAGCGTGAAGCCTCCAAGAAATACTAGATTCTTAGGATATGACCTTTGGGTTACAAAAGCGCCAATCATAAAGGCAATAGATCCAAATAATGATAAATAAATAGTCCAGATATGGCTCAACGCCCATTGTTTGATCCCTTGATTCAGAATAATAGTAGCAGATACAGCAATAGTCAGCAAAACCTGTGCAGTAAGAACCGTGTACACTTTTCGGATAAACGCATTTCGAATACTTAATACACAGTCAGCAACTGAAGTGCCATATTTGAAATCGTCGGGGATATTAGCCTCGTTGCCACCACCATTTGCTGGTATACTAGTACTATCTCCTGGGCGGACATAGTTTGGAGCAGCCTCTTCTGGAACTTGCTGTAGCAAAGGAGATGTGGCTCCATCCCTCGCGTTGTTGTATTCAGGTGGTTGTGCCGGATAGTTGTCAGTCATTCTTCAGTAGAAATCACTAGAACAAGTTTCAATGAGTGAAGGAATCGACTTCGAAGCATCCACTTATATATACTTGTACTGCAGTTAATCGATCTTAGGATATCCGATTGCAATTGTTTTTTGTAAACCGGGGTAAACCGTACGTACGGACATAGCTAGAAGCTTCGATCATAGTGAAGTTGCCTCACCTGCATGCATGCCTAGGTTTGTACGTACAGCATTATACCAAATAAACTTTCCGGGGATAGATGGACTTCAGGGTAAGTGATGGTTTTCCTGCATGCAGCGTTGATAAATTTTTACCCCACATTTGCTTAAAGGCTCGCTATAGGCAATATCGTAGATAATTATAATTGATGCTAGATTGCAGTATATTTCCAGAAAATCAAATGTAGTAGAGCATAATCTAACTAATGTTAGAGCTATTCATATTTTTTGAATCCGTCATAACTACTATGATGATGTAGATACTTGCAAGTTGCAGATGGCATGTATAACCCAAATTTTCTTGCCAGAAGCATCTTTCTTTTACTCCCAAGCTTTAGAAAATACTTGTTAAAAGTGCTTCTGTTGCTACCTAGCATAGAGATTTTTGAAAAGATGTGGTGAGTTCCTCTTTACGATATGAGATTCTATTGAGTGGCACCCAATTGTGTGTGTTATACAAACATTAATAGAGGGGTGTACTACCATTCTGTATCCGCTTTCAAAAATAGTTCATTCACCTGATACTCGATTATTTTGCATGAGTTCCAAAGAAAAGCTTTTAGTTGGGATTCTTGGGAACCATCTAGTGCCCGTTAATATTAGCCAGCTAATAGATTTTCATTAAATTTATATTTTTGACCTAATTGCAGCCTGTTCTCTGGGAGTGATTAAATAAATTCTAAGAAGTATTACTAAATATATAGTGCTCGTATGGTACAAATTAGATCGGAGAAATGTAAGCACATCAATGAATCTGTTTAAATTGGAGGTTCGTCAAACACATCTTCCATAGTTAATTCTTTGCCAAAAAGTGACTGTATTCTGGTAACAGTATGCCACAAATCAGTAAAAACAGCAACAGACCTGAACAGAAAATGCGACCACCATGAACTTAGTATTCCTTTAAATGTTCTATCGTTGATCTGTGCAACGGCTGATTCAGCGGAATAAGCAAATGATTTTATTCTATTAACTGGTGATCCAAAAAGAATGTTTAGCCCTTGCAAAATTCTCATTGCTCGGCCAAGAAATACCAGCTCTAGTGGGATCTTCTCAGTTTCACTAAAATATTCCTTCATTTCTTCTCTTTTCATTTCTTGAACTTCAAAATCATTTTGTGCATCCTTACTATCAATACTTTGACCAGAAGAATACGTAAGCTGTTGTTTCTTTGGATCCATTCTTACTGACTTCATTAGCATCATTGCACTGAATTGTTCAGCATTTCTAAGCCCCCATTCCTTTGCAACATTAGTGACTTCCTTGATATCAAGCTCAAACAATGCCTTCCATAGCCTACTATAAAGCTGTCGAAACTTTTCGCTTTCTTTTATACATAGGCCAAAATCTATAATTACAAGTTGTTCCTCTTTACTCCCGGGTCTTTTTCTAAGAATCAAATTACCTGGATGAGGGTCACAATGTACAAGACCCCAATGGAATACCTGCAATCCATAGAAGTCAAACAATGTCCTGAGAGCTTTTGAAGTATCGTATCTTCTTTCTTTTATTTGGTCCTTTTTAGACATGGCCACCCCGTCTATCCATTCAGCAACCATTATTCGTGGTGTAGTTAGTTCATCTAATACTTTAGGAACATAGATCCGATTTTTCAAAGATGGCTCGTTCCTAATAAACTCTTCTATGCGCCTGGAGTTGTTCGTTTCATTCAAGAAATTTGTCTCTTTTAAAAGTTCCTCAGCAACATGCTCAGCAATGAAATAAAATGGCATGTCAAAATACTTCTCTAGTAAATAGACACAGGTCTTATATGCCATCAAATCCCAAGACAATTGTTTCTTGAGCTTTGCATGTTGTACTTTAACTGCGACCCATTCACCAGTTTCCTTAAGTTTAGCTTTATGTACTTGGGCAATACTAGCACTAGCAATTGCTTGATGATCAATATATTCGAATATCTCATCAGGATCAGCACCAAGATCTTCTTGGAAAATTTGTTCAACTTCTTCCCAAGAATCCTGAGGTGCATTATCAAACAGTACTTTGAATTTTTCTTGGAATTCAGGAGGAAGCGCTCCAGATTGTATAGCAATTGCTTGTCCCATCTTTATATAAGCTCCTTGGTTTCTTATTAGCAGATCCAAAAGTCTATTAGCATTCCGGCTTTGAAGAGCAGATATATCGTTACCCTCTTTAAAGTTCAACTTATAATCCATAGCACCCATCCACGCAGTTGCAAAAGTACGTAGCGTTCTTGTAAGTGAGCTATAATTGAACCGTTTATCATACTCCTCAATTGCTATAGCCACCCCTCCCAATATCAGCATTGCCCTGGTGAATCTAACCGGTCTGGAAAGCCTCTTTTGGACCTCCTTAGGACTTTTAGCATCTTCAAGGATATTTTGACTGTACCCTCTGTTAAACTTAGAGAATTGGCCCACCCGCATTGAAGTAGGTCGTGTCACCCGACTTAACGGCGCCATGACATACTTAAACATCCTCGACAAAGTAAAGACTCTATTTAGGTCCCTTACAATAAAAGTCTAGAAGGTATGGTGGCGTTGTGATTCCCTTGCGTAAATTATGATGATCAAGGGGATCGGCTCCAGATAACGCCCAGCTGGCTCCGGAGTACATGTACACTAGTGGCGATAATAACAAAATTAATTAAGTCCGCAAAAGCGAGTGTACCTTAGCCTAGGCGACTCTGGCTATCAAACAGGTGAGCTGCCTTATTTGGTTCCAAGTCTTCTTCAAAACTTTGTCAGACGCGAAGGCTCGGCTGATGGCTGGGACTAACGAAATACGAAGGGGTGATAAAAGAAGGTTTAGCAGAAAAAAAGACGTTATTTGACAAAAAGATTTACATAGCACCTAAAGCTAATTCTAGAGGAAACTAATATCTCTGAATATAATTAGTCGTAAGCTTATCCCCGTTAGACCGCTCGATATCATATACTCAAGAGTTCCTTAGTCAGTTTTTGGTGTTTTGTCAAATCTGACATAGTTATGTATAACTTCGGAATTGCCAGTCCTCCACTAATCAAAGATTATAATATATTGAGGCATCGCGATCGATGCAATTTTTTCAGCATATTTTGAAATTTTCTTTTCAATACATATAATCCAGCATGGCTGATTCGAGTATACATCTGCCTAGACCACCAAGGGTCACAAGTGCAGGTGCTCCTACTGTTGCCTCTCCTACGAATGTGATTATACAGGCACAGGCTTTATTTCAAATTTTGGATCATTCTCTTCGTAAAAATGAAGGTCAGCAAAGAGTTATTGGTACTTTATTAGGAATAAGATCAGAGGATGGATTAGAAGTGGAAGTACGAAATGCATATGCTGTTCCTCACGATGAAACTGAAGACCAGGTTGAGGTTGGTGTTGAATATAACAGGACCATGTTTCAATTACATCAAAAAGCTAACCCCAAAGATGTCATTTTGGGGTGGTATGCTACATCTTCTGAATTGAATAATCTTAGTGGACTCATGCAAGATTTTTATTCTCAATCTGAAGGAACTTTTCCTTATCCTGCTATTCATCTTACAGTTCAGGCTACTGATGCCACTGCCGACATAGAAGCTCGAACTTATATATCTTCTGGTGTTGGTGTTTCCGATAAAGGTGCAGCTGGAAACTGCCTCTTTGTCCCTGTTCCAAATGAAATTAGATATAGTGAGATTGAAAAAGCTGGGTTGGATTTGATCGCACCAGCTAAAGATAAAGAAGAAAGGTCTATTGATATTCGAAGCGATTTACAAAATTTGGAATCTTCTATATTGGAAGTCTTGGAAATGTTGGAAAGAGTGAATGCTTATGTCTCAGGAGTGCTTAATGGTCAAAGACAAGGAGATAGTGCCATTGGAAAGTATTTGTTGAAGAACCTTTCATTAGTTCCATCCTTATCTGCTGAAAACTTGGAGAGTCTATTCAATTCTCATCTCCAAGATGTACTTATGGTTGTATACTTAGCAAACACTGTCAAGTCTCAAATAGAGCTGTCCAGTCGTCTAACGCCTGTTGTCTAGAGAAACAGTGTGACTGTCAAAAAGAAAATTTAAGAAAGTCTAGCTACCTAATATGATTTTTACCTGCCTAGTGCTATCCTAAAAACTTCTGACCCATGTAAATGATTATAAGTCAAGTTAGTATAGAGGTCCTGAAACCATCTCAATTTTCTCCTAAATGTATATACGACCGGCTTTTCAACGTTTTGAGTACTAATATAGTCTTTTTTTTTTTACATTTTATGTTATTTTATATAACCCTCTAGCTTGAGCTACAAATCTCTCCAATTATTCCAAAAAATGTAGCAAATAAATAAGAAAAAATCTTTTACACGCGTTTCAATAGTTTCTAAAAGCTGATAAACAATTTTACCAAAAAAAAAGTAAAAAGAAAGCAGATATTTGTCTTGTTATCTAATATGACGAACAATAGCGCGTAAAGATTGTTTAAACCTCACTAAACAGGGGACTAAGGGCTCCAATTTCAACCAGCTCGTCTATCAAATCGTTATCAGCAGTAGTATCGTTAATACTTGTATTGTCAGAATGAAATCGCTTTTTTATCCTCATCTTCCTGTTTTTCATCTTTTTATTGGATCTGACGGGGCTCACTAATGCTTCTTTGTGGATGCCTCCCCGTTGTCTATTACGTGAACCAAGTCTGCGATCTCCGGAAAATGGTGTTGAGCGTGTACTTAGACTACCATGCTGTGGTGTCGAATAAAATGCTTGGGATCCTCTGTTACGAAATGCAGAAAGCGGTGCAGCAGTACTCATATTGGAATTATTGTGATAAGACCATAAGGGAGTTGCTAACATTACTGAGCCATCCATTGTTTGACCATCAGCTTCGCCATCCAGTTCACTTGTGTATACAAAATCTTCTAATGCAATGTCGCTCATCTCACTCCCACTATTAAACCCAGAATTTCCACTATGCGATCTATTTCGTTTATGCCCATTACGTGAATAAGAAGCGCGACGGTTTCGTTGCTGCTGGCCACTGAAAGATCTATTTCCCCTCATCAATGCTGAGTCGTCGTTAGGCGGGCTCAAAGTGCGGGTTGTCAACCCGTCAATAATCCCAAAGGGTCGCTCCGAAGGCATGGTCCATGTGCCAAGGATAGGAGGCCGTGCAGCAGATGAAGCAGAAGATAACACTTCTGTTGCTCTTGACCCAACTTTAAGATGTGATTTAGGAGGTAATGTTAAATCCTCATCTGTGGATTCACCAGAATCATCATAATCTTCATATTCATCATATTGAACTTCTTGTTCAGATTCCTCTTCATCACTATCTTCACCAGCAGAAAAAAAATATGACCACAGGTAAGAGTCATCTTCATCTGACTGACTATCTCTTACTTCAGAAGAAACCATCTTATCGTACGAAAATGGCCGTTTGTTATCGAATATATCATCCTTAAATGAAATAACTGAGTCAGAATCTTCATCTGAAGGATAGAACTGGCCGAATCCATCATCTACCTCTACAAATTGGTTCGGAGATGACTCTGTGCTGAATAAATCGTCCTTATTCTGATCATCATTTACAATAGCCCGTTCTTCTTCCTGTTCAATTGCTCTCTCGGCCTCATCTGCGGAATTGGCACCATCTTCTTGCTGCAGAACTTCAATCAGTGATTCGTCCTCAAAGTCGTCTTCATCGTCATTGTCACTTTCAACAGCTGCACTGTGTGTATCCACATTATCATCATCATCATCCTCCTCCTCTCCTTCTTCAAAATAATTATAATTATTCATCAGATCGGCACGAGGGTATATACTATGCTCGTCGTCATATGCATGGTCTAGCACTGACTCTCTACGCTGTCTTGACCTTGTTGGAGGAATAGAAGTGAAGTTATCCGAGTTGCTGTCCGTTAGCTCAGAATCTGAAGGATCGGCACTACCATCATCTTGTACCCCGCTGTCAGAAATAGCCCCATCGTCGTCATCATCATCTTCCTCTTCTGCACTTCTCTCGTCATCTTCATCTTCTTCATCATCTTCTTCATCTTCGTCCTCTTCTTGTTCTTCTTCTTCCTCGTCGTTGCTGAATTCATCGCTATCAGAAATTACAGCATTTGTATTTTTTGAAGATATCCGATAACGAGGCCCCTCAGGTCGGTTATATTTGCCTATCCGTTTACTTGTATCTTGCTGCATATTTGCTGCGGATATCCGCAGATGTCTCGGGGACATTATTCAATTCAATTGTATATCAATATAATAAAAAAAACCTCTCGTAACCAGAAAATTAGGTGGTCAGAGATCTGCCTGTATTTCTGGATTAATGCCAACTTCTTCGAGTGTGACCTATCGTATAACCGTGGGGCCAACTGCAACTGATACCACTAAAAGCTAGCCTTAACACGGCACAATGCAGTTACCAATGCTCGGTCGTAATCAAGAGCTGGTTTATCAAAGATAAGTCGAAAATATAAAAAAGATCTGGTACCTCACACTATATAAAAGCTCGCCAAAGAAAAATTTATTTTTTCCCCTTAGGCGAAGACCATTTCTCTCACTTTACTTTCTCTCTGACTAACTGTGACTTGGCGGAATGAATATAAATAGATAAAACAAATAATAGTAATAAGAAGAACGATAATAATCAAAGCGTTCCTGGCTGGTTGAGCAGTTTCAGGCAAAGAAGGTCTTTGTGTGGTGCGGATCTGTTTTGTTAACAAAAAAAAAAGTAAAAAAAAAAAAAAATTCAGCAAGTGAAATATTTCAAAATAAACTCAATCGGTGGTGCAATCAGAAGGGGTTCTTTTTTTGGCTGGCTCCTAATTAGTGGATCGTGAAAAGAGAAGGGTCAGTTGCTAGGGCAACCAATTATTTGCCTTACGTACGGCTGAGACATTTCAAAGTAACAAAATCCAAGTCAATCGATTGATCCCTCCATAACGTAACGTTTAAAAAAAAAAATGTTATTGCAAACTGCATGACGATGCATCTGTCGCCGTACGTACGCGTATGTATGCGCCATATATAACGTTAACGTTATATATAACGTCATGGAAGATCGATCTCTCCACTTCGAACACGCTTGGATTCGAGCTTAGCCAAAATTTAAATCTCGGATTAATTATTTATAACCTGCCAAGCTAGATCTAACTTTCATTATCAAAGTTTCAAGCTTCTTCGCTTTGTCCACCAAACCCCTAAAGACAGAAACAAACAATGGTTAACCCGTAAGTATATCCGTTTGGGGCTATAATGAAGAGGGATCCTAACTGTGCTCAGTGAATACATCCTTGTCACCGGCGGAGCTGGATACATTGGTTCTCATACGGTAAGTTTTGTCCACCGGGTTACTCCGGACTAACTGGTGGTTGCTTCTATTTTTGGAGGTCACGCAACTTTTTTTTGTTACTTTGTTACTGACTGTGTATTTTCCAGGTAATTGCTTTACTCAATGCTGGACGGAGAGTCGTAGTTCTGGATAATCTTTCGAACTCTTCTCAAGAAGCCCTTAACAGAATTGAAAAAATCACCAATATCAAGGTACCATTCTATAAGACTGACTTGAGAGATGCTGATGGAATCAGAAAAATCTTGACCGACTATCCTGGAATCAATTCTGTCATTCATTTTGCAGGCTTGAAGGCCGTTGGTGAATCCACCCAATTGCCATTGAAATACTATGAACAGAATGTTTGGGGAACCATCAATCTAGTTAAGATTCTGAGCGAATTCAAAGTTACTTCTTTCGTGTTCTCATCTTCGGCAACTGTCTATGGAGATGTTACCCGTTTTGATAACATGATTCCTATTCCCGAGGAGTGCCCTACTGACCCTGAAAGTCCCTACGGGAAAACCAAGTTGTTTATTGAACATATTTTGAGGGATCATGCTAAGGCTAACCCTGAATGGCAAGTGGCTTTGTTACGGTACTTCAATCCTATTGGTGCTCATCCATCAGGACTTATTGGTGAGGATCCTTTAGGCGTTCCTAATAATCTCCTTCCCTTCCTTGCTCAGGTAGCAACAGGAAGACGTCCGGAATTGAAGGTGTTCGGCAACGATTATCCTTCAAGGGATGGTACTCCAATCAGAGATTATATCCACGTTATGGATCTTGCTGAGGGCCATATTGCTGCTCTGGATAAACTAACTGAAATCAAGAAAGAGCGCGCCGCTGCTTCTGAACCCCCCACTACCGGATTTTCCAGAGAGTGGAATCTTGGGACAGGTAAGGGCTCGACTGTACTTGAAGTTAAGGCTGCATTTGATAAAGCTGTTGGAAGAGAACTTCCTTATACAATTGTTGGAAGAAGAGCTGGTGACGTATTAGATCTCACCGCTAAGACCGACAGGGCTTCCAAAGAGCTCAAGTGGAATGCTAAGCTTACCATGGATGATGCTTGTAGGGATCTTTGGAACTGGACCAGCAAGAACCCTTATGGATATTTGTCCAAGGAGGAAGCCGAGAAGAGTGGTTAAAACAGCCATTTATTGCAGTAGTAAATTATGTACTTCTTTGGCCCCTTATAAAAATATGTCGTGTTTAACATTATTCAACCCCACATAAAATCCATTCTGATATATATATCGGACCTAATTAGATCCTAAACCTGTAAATTTCGGTTTTGTAAAACTTTTGTTGTAGTGATTTTTTTAATGTAGTTTTGGCATCAAAGATCACGTATAGGTTAGACGGGAAAGCGCGTTTATAGCGTGTAATTTTCGTGATTTTTAAAGTGCTCGTCGTGTTGATAGTCAATTATAAAACGATCGGGAATTACCAAATTCGAATATGGATAATATTATAACAGAACTGAATAATCAAAACTCGCAAACTTTGCCACTAATATTTCTAGCATTCAGAGTAGGTTCCAACTCTTACTTATTTACCGCATGTGTTGAGGTATCTGGTTTGTCTAATGTTCGAAAGATGGAGACAACTGAGGACAAAATTGCACTGCTGAAATCGTTGTTGCCAGTATCATGTATCGACGACTTAGCTCTGCTCGAAATACTGACTGCTTGTCAAGGGAATGTAAAGGAAGTGGTTAAACTAGTCTTGGGCGGTCCGGTGAGAAATTCGAAGCCAGTACATCAATCCGTGCTGAAACCTATTATCAAGAAGAATTCTAGTGGATCAGTGCCAAAAAGGCAAAATACAATAAAAGCACCTCATGTGTTGCATATATATGACCCTGACATGGTGAAGCAGTTACTTCCATGTACATTGACATTGAATGTATTAGAATCCTCTTTGGGGCTTGAGCTTCTTGACTTCTTAATGCGAGAATCGAAAACCTGGGGTCAAAATGAGTTTTACCTTTTTGAACGGTCTGTTGCCTCAAAGAATAGTGTTTGTATCTATACAAGTTCTGGGATGTCCAAATATGAAGGACTAACTTATAATGGGAAAACACATGATTCAAGGCCGTTTAATAGTCTTATGGATCAATGTAGGTCTGAGGTGGAGAAGATTGTTAATAATGAAATCAATGAGATTGGTCGCAAAAAGTTTCAATATCCAGGGCGTTGGTATACTAATGTTGCGCTATGTAACAAGTATGAAGGTGGGAGTGAGACTGTGGGTTACCACTCGGACCAAATGACACATATAGGACCGCATGCGGTTATAGCATGTATCTCGTTGGGAGCTTCCCGTGAGTTTCGGTTGAAAAGGAGGAGGCCACTTGATGCAAATGCTAACGAGCCAGCCATATATTCCGTACATTTACCTCATAATAGTCTAATAATAATGCATGCTGGGTGTCAAGAAGACTATAAACACAGTATTGTTCCAATGAAACAAGAGAGTATTGGTCTTCACCCCACTGCGGGAGCGACAAGAATTAGCCTTACCTTCCGGATGTATCCCAAGGAATTCTACATTGATAAAGTGCCCAAATGTGACTGTAATCTGCCAATGATACTACGCACAACAATTAAAACGGATGAAAGGGGTAATTACAATTATATTTGGCAGTGTTCTGGTGGTTACGTCCAGAACAAGCAGTGCAATAAGACAGTACGAGCGGATTTCTCAAAATTATATGGTGCTGCAGCCCCCAAATGCAAAGTCCCAGATTGAGCGTATGGGGACGAATTATACACGAAAACCAATTACAACGTCTTACAAACCTTTTTTCACCTAGAAATTGAAAGTACCAGGTTTTCACCAGTAGCCCCCGCAGGTGTAAGTGCATATCTATAGCTATAGCTATGCATTTAAACAATCCCGAGTAAGACTTTTAGGTCTGCACATAACGATACAGTACACCGTACTCGGGTCGATAGTAATCGATCGGACCGATGTACATGCACATGTACCTTTGAGTCTGAGATCTTCCCTTATATTAAGCATAATAGAGCCAGATCGGTTCTAATGCTTATTGAGTCATGGTAGTACTTTTTTTTTGACTAGCAGGATCCGGATATATATAAGTCAACTTAAGTGCTGCGAAGTGCTCGGTGTCCTTCACCCGCGCGCACAACAGTATTAAAAGATGTCAGACATCATTTCTGAGACAAAGCGAGTGGCTAATCCTACTGAAGAGTTGCTCCATGAAGATCTTAACTATGGTCTGAAGGAACCCTCCGCTGCGCCTACCAAGTTGCAGAATTTCTGGGGTAAGGTTCAAAGGTTTTGTGATAAAGTTGATTCCTATGGAATAGAATCCCGTGGAATACACCGTACTATGCCGTATGAACGAAGGAGTGGAAGCCGACGGCAAATTACCGAGATGGTTCTATTCTGGATGAGTGGATGTGGAGGTCTCTCATCCATATCTGGGTTTTTCGGTGGGCCTTTATTATTTGGACTTGGATTTAGGGATTCTATGAGTTCTTCTATAGTTGGTGTTTTCTTGGGGACTTTTGTTGCAGGGTACGGTGCTACTATGGGCCCAAGATCCGGGTTAAGGCAAATGGTAGGGGCTAGATTTCAATTTGGTTGGTGGACAGCAAAGGTTATAGCATTATTCAATATATTAACTTTGTTGGGATGGTCAGTGGTTAACTGTGTATTTGGTGGTCAAATTCTTTCGTCTCTTTCTAATGAAAAGGTTCCCTTAGAACTTGGGATTACTATTATTACAGTTATTTCATTCACTGTTGCTATCTACGGAATCAGGTATGTTCAGTTTTTTGAAAGTTTTGCAGCTATTCCTGTGTTAGTTGCTTTCCTTCTACTTTATGTTGTTGCTGGTAGTAGTTTCCATCCTGAAACTCCATCTGTTGGAGATTCTCAAGATATTATAGCTAGTTGGGTTAGCAATTTTTCGTCCTGTTTTGGTATTACCTCAACATGGATAGCTATTGCTTCTGATTATTTTATTGAATTCCCAGAGGAGAGCTCATTTGGTAGTATTTTCACTTTGACATTTGTTTCGATATTTGTACCTACCGTTTTTGTTGGTATTATTGGAATCGGATTAGCTTCGGGAGCTACTGTTATTACTAGTTGGGAAAATGCATATAATAACCTTGGTAATGGTGGTCTTTTAAGTGAAGGATATTCCCGCTGGGGAGTTGGTGGTAAGATATTGTTGGCTATTTTATATATATCTCTTGTCTCAAACAATATTTTGAATACTTACTCCATTGCTCTTTCATCACAAGTTTGGGGTAGACGATTTACTAAAATTCCAAGATTTATTTTGTCATTCTTAAGTGCAATGGTATTTTTTGTACTTGCCATGGTTGGTAGAAATACTCTTTCAGATATATTGTCCAGTTTTTTGCCAATGATTTCATATTGGTCTATTATCTATTTTGCTATTCTGATTGAGGAAAATGTCATTTTTCGAAGACACCCAGCTCCCGGGAGCAAGGATTCTTATAATTGGGATTTGTGGAACAATAAAGAATTACTACCTAAATGCTATGCTGCCACTCTTGCATTTATGATTGGAGTAGTTGGAGCAGTGATGGGTATGTGTCAAGCTTACTATGTAGGGCCTATTGCTAGAAAAATTGGATCAGCTGGTGCTGACATTGGATTATTCTTATCATTTGGGTTCACTTTGATCGCATACCCAATATTGCGGTATTTTGAAATCAAATATATTGAAAAACGTCCTTTCTAGGCGATTTGTATATATATATATATATTATAATAGAGAAAATATATTTACATGAAATTGATTATTTCTAGTATGACATTATGGCGAACTTAGAGACGCCGTTGGGTAAAAACACAGGTTCCACTTTCCTTTCCCTGTAGTTCCAGTTCTTAACAATTTCTCCTTTACCTTGTTTAACTAACTCCTCCATCTTTTCCCGAGGTAATTCACTCTCTCCTACAGGTGATGGACCCCGAAGATACTTCTTTGCTATATATTTCTTATCCTTTGCAGTGAATCCCGCACATGAATCAAGAATCTTTTGAATAGCCCTCTTTGAATCGTCAGACAAAATTTCACCCTCTTTATCACCAACTATCGATTTAATTGATTGAATGGCTTCATCATAAGCTCGTTGGATACCACCGTTTGCATCTACTAATGTTAAATTATGTCCTAAAGTCGCCACCGAATCAATTCGAGAAATAAATTCTTTATATTTAGAAGATGCCAATTCGTATGCAGATTTGTCCTTGGTCTTGTATTCGCTTTCAATAAAAAACTGCTCTAATTTAAGATCATCCACTAACTTCCTAGACTCATCAAATGTCCGTCCACCAGAGACATATTCAGCTATAGCTTCAAATCTTTCCGCAGCTGGTTGTGCATCCTCCGTGGAAATATTGAATTTAGAGACTAATGAATCTCGATACTTGCTAATTCTAGATTGTTTTTCTTGAGACTTTAGAAGTTTCGCCGACTCAATGGCTGCTTCTTTCTGCTTCTCCTTTCTTTGCATGAAATCGGCCTCTTCACGGATTTCGGATTTGCTCTCTAATATTCGATGACCTAACCGTCTCATTCGAGGTGAAAAATGCGGTGTGGGTAACTTAGCATCCTTTTTCAATGCTATCCCTATAAATCTTCGCTTGGGATGGAATGGGTCGAGATAATATTGAACGTATCCTGGTTCTTTAGCCCATAAAGTATGATCCTTCCCACATTCGACGTTTTCTCCGGGAAAAAATTTTGTGCCTCTTTGGCGGTACAATATGGCACCCGCATTAACAAATTCTCCACTACCAGCTTTGGGTCCTAATCTTCTACCAGCAGAATCTTTGTTGTTATTGGTCGAACCTGCCGACCTTTTAGTGGCAGTTCGTACAAAGTTGAGAAACGGTTTCCCGGGAACTATATATTGGGATACCTGGGATTCTGCCAGTGAGCCAGATTTCCAAGATAATCCACCCTTAACCAGCCTTAAAAATGATCCCATGGCTGGTAATTTCGAAATGATTTAACAATCGGAAATTTTCTTTCAGTGCTTATAGTTATAATTAATTAGTTAGTTTGTTATGTTAATAAATGGCTAATAATGTGTATAGGCTGTACATGTACGAATTAAATCGAATTTGCTGGATATCGATCGCAAATTTAAGCTCGGCCAAAACTTATATAACCTACATCGAAACCTAACGTACGTTAACGTTAGCGTTGAAGCCTGAGCGCTATCATATATATATATTGGATATTCAAGGGCGAATTCGAAGCTAAGTCTATACCAGTCTTAACAGCCTTTGGGACGCTTTTTCTACCCGCGCCCCCTTTTAAATACCAGATACTTACTTAGTGGTGTCGCAAGGGTCTAGGACTATTATTATTTGGGTCAGGACCGAAGGAAGAAACGTCTGCGCGTGCCTTTTCTCTTGTCCACTCTTGTCTATTCTCGGTTAAATTACACTGAAACCAATTATCCTAGTTATTGTACGTTTCTCTTTATATTGCCATTTGCATTTGGGTCAATTTCTGGCCCCGTTTTTACGAAATTATTTATAGAAGGATAGTGTATATCTGGATTACTACACATGATGGCCCTTGAGTTGGATATCAAAGGCGATCAAGACGCAATAAATGTACCATTACTAGCGGGTCTATTGTCTGGTATTGGTACCCTTTTTCTTGCATTATTATGTGCCGTTCTATGGTTTGCAATCTCTGGTGAAGGGTCTATTCGACTAGGTGGATCTGATCCGGGGTCATTCGATGATGATGCAGCATTTCAGGAAGAAGAACGAGATGCGCTTGAGCATATGGACGAAAGGTCCCGCCAAGAATATTTACGAGCAAAGGAATGGATAGAGGCTCATCCTCCTAATAGTGCAAATACAGATATTAGTTTGTCTCAGTTCATGACTATTCAGGAAAAGGGGGTGTCTGCATGGGAATTTGAAATCGATTTTGATACCGCAGGCTGCTTTGTGGAACGAAGAACTGATATCGAATTTTTTGATGCAGTATGTAGCGTTCAAACAAATTTACCCGTACCCAAACAGAACGAAGTATATTACTGGGAGGCGAAAATATATGAAAAGGCCGAAGATACCATTGTTTCCGTGGGGTTGGCCACTAAACCATACCCTGGATTCAGATTGCCAGGGTTCCATCGATATTCGGTTGCATATGATTCCACTGGTACCAGAAGGATAAATAAACCCTTTTCAGCTCCAATAATAGGCGCTAAATCTCAACAAGGCGATATCATTGGGGTTGGCTACAGGCCACGGTCTGGGACAGTTTTTTTCACCAGGAATGGTAGAAAACTTGAAGATGCTTTACATGGATTAAGAATGAACCTATTCCCAACTATTGGTGCTACGGGCCCATGTATGATTTCTGTCAATTTTGGGCAGATAGGTTTTGTATATGTCGAAGCAAATGCTAAGAAATGGGGGTTGGCACCAGCTCAGGGATCGCTAGCACCTCCTCCTCCGTATGGCGTTGTAAAGGATTCAGTTCTAATTGAATCATCTACTGCTGTGAATGAAGGTAATGATGATGGCGATGATACAAATGAAGAGAGAGCGATACGTGGGCCACCTCGGTTTGATCCCTTTGCAGGGGAACCTAGTAATAGGCCAAATTTAGTGGATGTAGAGGACCACGGCGATAATGGTCCTTGGGAGAATGAAGGTAATGCTGCTGATACAAGTAATGGCGATAATGATTACGATGAGAGAACCGCTAGACACAGTGATAGTATAAATTTGAGCCAATTGCCGCATTCGATACCTAAGAAACCTCTGCATCAACCTAAACAACAATATGCTACTTCAGAATCACCGCCGCCTAGTTATACGTCCGACTCGGAGACAACTCCATTGAATGGAAGGGGATCTGATGAGGAAAATGCTGCACAATGATGTTTTTTTTTGTCACATGTTAATGAAAGATCATCCACTACTGCATGTCGGTACATACATATATATATATATTAATGGAGTTTCTACATAGTGTTTTTCTAATGAAGAATACCTTTATTTTTTTGAGCCCTTCTTCTTCGATTTGTTGCCAGATTTTTTGGAAGAGCTAGTACTAGGTCCAGATGTTTGTTGTGATTCTGCTTGGCTTGGTTCAGGCTGTGATTGTTGCGTATCTTCATATTCGACATCGACGCCGGCCATTATACTGCTGAAGCCTCGAATATATTTAGTATTAGTATCGCCTTTCTCGTCCTTCCTTGACAGTAACACTCCTCTAGGTCCCAATGCTTGCCATATCCGTGCTAATTCGTTGACTTTAGATACTTTGACTTTGAAAATAGTGCCTGAAACAGGATCAAATGTCTTGGCAACAATAACTGGATATGCAATACGAGGGGTATCATCTGGTTTCCCTTTTTTGCTTTTCTTGATCTTCTGATGTTTGTATACAGTCGTGACTCTGGTCTAAAGAAGTGTTAACTAGCAGTTATCAAGAGGAATAATGAGTAATGTGATCACTTACTGTTGTCGGCCGCGCCTCAAGCAAAGCTGCGGACCGTTCAATAAACTTATCTATGGCGCTAGACATGGCTATTGTATGAACCAGATGAGTTAGTTAGTCAAGTCTGGTTATAGATGCTCACTATGTCTCCGCCGACTGGAATTCAAAGACGTTGGTAAGCTTATGGTATACATATAAATATTTGAAATGAAATTTCGCGGTACCGGTACGTACGTATGCATATGTATTATGTACGTACACGTCTCACAAATATTTCCAGTGGCAGTGGCTACATAGGCGCGCGTACTTAAGTATGCCGGCCCATACCGTTATACCGTATGGCATATGCTGTAACGTATGTTGAGCCCGATATATCGCTAACTGATTGTAGCAGTTACTCTGCACGTGACTGCTCAATGTCATAACATGTACGTGTAGCGCTCCTCGGTTGTCAGTATTTGATTTTCTAAGCTTGGCCCATATGCACCATCTGAAGTGTGCTAGTACTATTAGCTATTTAATGCCAGACATTGCCAGTTGGTGGTGCTGCTAAAAAATCTTGGGTGTAACATTTATAGCTATTTTATATTGAGTTATATGACACTATTTCGAGGGAGTACCCGGACTCTAAGGGCAAAAGCAAAGCTATTTTCCAACAATTTTTTGTCGGTCATTCAACCGTCGTTGTAGTCGTGTCTTATCTGGATTTAACCTTGTATTGGCTTGTGTTTCTCTTTTTTCATGTGACGGATTAGTTGCAGTCTGTGTAGCGGCTAGATGTCGCTATCATAATCGGATTGATAATCCGGGGTAGATCTTCACTGTCACCGCTTCGTTTCCATAGCAACTATTTGTCAATTTCCTGCATTTTTCCGAGTCGTACAAATCTACCTTTTCACTGGAGATAGATGGTTTAAATTTTAGTATATAGTAGATAATATGCCTAAGCACTACTAAGTCATTTTTGAGGCTTCTATCTTGTCTACATTTTGTGTTATTGTCGGAATTATGTAAAATAAAAAAAATTGTCATGATAAGAAAAAGCTACTTTGAGAACATACGTTTTTGCTGGGAAGTCAACTTGGCTTTTAAAATTCAGAATTTCTTTTTTCTGGGAATTTCAAATTTTGAATAAATTGTGGAATAGGTAATATTACTTCAATGGATAAGTTTAGTACAGATAAGAATATATTCAATCAAATAAACCAATGCTACCGCATTGTATTTACATATACAGTACATTAAGACCGAGGAAATTGAGACAGACATGGTTCAGGGTCGCGTTCGCCAGTCGAATACGGATTGTTATAGGATTAGTTGCCACGGTAACCCGGCATTATCGATGTACATGTCATGCATGAGTCGAAACCACGGCCGTACCTTTATAGATACGGATGTTGTACTTACAAAAATTTGAAAAACGAGACCACTTGAACGCGTTCAAATTAGAATACAGCCTATTACTTATATTATAAGTATATCACCAGCATTTTATTTGACGATATATATATATTCAAGAAACCAGCTTGCTAGCCAGAGAGATATCACGAATTGAAGGTTTACGATTTAAAAATTTGTTTAATTTTAAGTCAGAGAACTTATAAACATGGCGAGGAAGGGAAATCTTTTAGACAGTCTCAGAAGACAACAGGCAGAATCGAAGATCAATAAATCGCGGGCGGATCGGCTGAAAAAGGGCAAAGGATCAAATCTGGTAAAAGCCAAGCTCTCAGTAGCTGAAAACCTTGTAGAGAAAATTGGATCATTGCCAAAATCGCCATGGACCCCATTCACTGCCGAAGACAACGTATTGTTAGTAGGTGAAGGTAAGTTTACAGACAAAAGGTACAAAAAATTAAATATCTAACATCAAAAAGGGGATTTTTCATTTGCAGTCAGTCTACTCAAGAATAAGATAGTCAAGAATGTTATAGCCACTTCATTGGACTCAGAACCCCAAGTACGTAACAAATACCCCTCAACTATAACCGAAAACCTCGAATTTCTTCAGAATAACGAACAATCAAATGTTATTTTCGAAATTGACGGAACTAAACTTGAAAAATACAAATCATTCAAGAAGAAACTAGCAACATTTTCGGCATGCGTATTTAACTTTCCTCATTTGGGAAACTCCATCAATAATCAAGACAGAAATATCCTTCAGCATCAAAAGCTATTGCTTGGGTTCTTTGAATCAGCAAAGAAAATGATCAACCCAGAAGACGGCCGAATATTGTTGACTGTATTCGAAGGGGAGCCTTATAACTCCTGGAACATCAAAAAATTAGCCAAATCTCAGGGACTGGAAACATTAAGGAGCGGAAAATTCGAGTGGGAAGCATACCCTGGATACAGCCATCGACTTACTGCCAAAGAAGGGAACACGTCCAAGCCACAGAAGCAGAGAGCAGCTAGAACATATGCATTTGTACTTCCTGGATTCAAAAAGAAAATGAAAACAAAGAACATTGACAGCGATGAATCAGATATCGATTAACTTGGGTATACATGAGTCAATTCCGTTACTTCGAAGATTTCTTGACTGACAGGATCAACGACCTTTTCAAGTACAACGCCTGCTTTCCTTGAAAAATCAAATAGCTTTTGCTCGCCAAAAACCCTGCCATTAGGCAACATGACTGGGTCACTATCTAAATGCGATCTAACATGAAGCGCAAAAGGTAGGTTTCTAGAAAGCTCATTTAATTCAGCGGAACATACTGGACACATCGAAGCTCTTGACAAATCCGTCCTCTTAACGTTACTTCTCAAGCTGAACTCATGTTGGTCTGACGCAGTCATATGTATATCATCATCATCATCATTATTGTCATCAGGAAGAGCATTGTTGCAAGAATAAGTCTTCAATGATGAAATACCAGTTGCCAGACATTCAACCAAAGTAGAATGTGTAGGTAACCCATGTAGTTCATAGTATGCTGATACGAATATTGACGCCAGCTTTTTCCATCTTTCTTCAGAGTAAAGTTCTTGATATCTGTCAACTTTTGTATTCTCATCGAATGCAAGTAATGCAGCAGCCCCTTGGATTATGCTCCAGCGAGTCTCCCAATTCTTGATTAAATGCTTCCTATAATATGCAATGGCTTCACCGGTCTTTTTGTTTCTAACTAGTTCTATGAATTGCTGCAACCTGACTTCAGCTTCCAAATTACTCTGGATCTTCTTTAAATATGCCTTGTTTTCTTGACACCAGTTCAAACAGGGCTCAGTCTTTTTATCCAGTATACTTTTCTCAATTCGACTACACTGCATCAAGACGTCGATATCTACCAACTTTTCAATACCCCTGTTCTTTGAATGGCGTTCAGCAGTCTTGACGTACCCAGACCGCATAAAATAATCTGCAAGCAGAATATCTAGCTTCTTCTTAGACCAAACTTTGAATTGTTCCACTGTTATATCCTCCTTTTTGGAGGCTAAATCAGATAAATGCTCAATACGAGCACTAGTGGCCTCATTCAGTTCCATCTGCTCGGTCTTCAAACATGACAACTTTCTCTTGAGACCCCTAACCCGTTTAACCATCTCATCTAGCTTTGTGATGGCTTCTTCTGAGCTCATACCAGCCAACTCACCAGCAGAGATAGTAAGACTTTGAGCATCTCTTTCCACGCTTTTCTGGCCCTGCTTAAAGGCCTTTCTCATACCTTCATAAGGAACTCTCAAAATAGGCTCTTCCTAGATGTTGTTAGCAGACTTGAAGACAATATTATTCAGCTAGCGTACAAGGAGCAGCACATTATCCACGTTGACCGACATAGAAGTGATAAAAGTGCTTGTAGTCGCCAAAATTGTTGCAACGTTAACGCCAATGGAGTATATATGACGCCGGCACAGCTACAAGCTTGGGGACGTCCGGACGCACACGAATATGATAAGCATAACGGTTATACTATAATTATAGGGCTTAAAACCAATATTTGCCGATTTCGTTATTAGTGCTAATGGGTAATGCAATTAATTGCGCATTCATGTGCACAGCCGTGCACGTACAGTCAGTAGGTACGTACGTGCACAGGCCCACAGTAATCAACTTGGCCGGACCAAGGCTAAGCCCTACGTTATATACGTAACTACGGTATAGGCCTAGCTAGCGGTAACAGACTGTACATACACCATAGCGTGAAACTTGTCTAATCCACGACCCCGGATAAAGGACATAATTTAGAAGCATCCAGAGTGGACACAGGATTGAAGTCTTGCAAAGGAAAGTCGATTAGGCTTGTCGTTACTGGGACGTTTAGCCTGTTATTGCAATCCGGTTTCTTTTGGCAAGATAATTCAGGAGAGGGCGTAGTTATTGAGATTATCAGATTATCAGATTGCCAATGCAGTTCACATATAAGGCCTTGGCGCTGAGTATTGTCCTTCACCTGGTTGGGATTTGTATAGCAAATGAACTCACCTTTGTAAGTTACGGATCTGAGAGCAATTGGGCTGAAGATATTCTAACAACGTTTTAGTCGAGTGACAGCGATGACCGGGTGAAATGTACGGGAATATATTCTAAGAAGGATTGGGGTGGACCAACTGATCCCTATATAAACGTAGCAGTAACTTCCGAGAAAAAAACAGGGTGGGTTGCCACCGTTATATTTGAATACAGGAATGCTGCACTACTTGGCGTCGAATCTTCGGATAGTCCAAACAAGAAATACATCTGTGACGATAGAGCAGCAGCATTAGGACTATGCGATAAGGAGGACATTGGAACATTCCTATTGGCTGAGCATTCTAATGCTTCATTATATGCGCCTATAGTAACTCAAAAAATCGACTTGGCACATCCCTCAGCCATCACTTATAACATTAAAAAGACAGGTTACTATTGTGTATCTACTTATCCGGGGCCACCCTCAACTCAATATGAGGGTGTTGCAGTTTTCCAAAATGCCTACGGTAAGCTTCCAGCCAGCCAAATCCCCAAGCTTCCATTTTTTGGGATTCTAGCGTTATGCTATTTGGTTGTTCTGGCACTTTGGATGTTTTCATACGTTCAAAATAGGGGTGACATATTACCAGTACAGAACTACATTACTGCTATTTGTGGGTTTTTAGTTGTTGAAATGATCATTGTATGGGGATATTACGACCTTGTAAATAGAGTAGGATCAACTAAGGGAACAATGGTTTACCTTGTATTTCTCTCAATTCTCAATTCATTCAGAAATGCTTTCACGTTTTTCTTACTGTTAATCGTCTGTCTAGGGTATGGAGTTGTGAGGCCCTCACTTGGCAACTTGATGTGGAAATGTAGGGCTTTAGCTGGTGCTCATTTTGTATTTGCAGTGTTATTCACCATCTCATCATACTTAATTGATCCTGATAACGCTGGCCCAATTATTCTTTTTGTGGTGATCCCGTTATCATTGACCATGACTACTTTCTATGTATGGATATTGTCATCGTTAACAGGCACAATTAAATATTTGGAGGAACGAAAGCAATATGTCAAGGCCAATATGTATAAGAATCTATGGAGGATCTTATTGATATCTATATTGGTGATTTTCGGATTCTTCTTTGTTAATTCACTTATTTTTGCCAATCAGTCTACATTGGATTTTGTAACAAACCACTGGAAATCAAGATGGTTTCTCCTGGACGGATGGCTCAACGTGGTATATTTTGCTGACTTTTGCTTGATTGCATTCATTTGGAGACCCACTGCTAATAACAGACGATTTGCCATGTCAAGCCAGTTGGCACAAGATGAAAATGATGTGCAAGAATTTGAAATAGGCTCTTTACGTGAGTCACTGGATGATCCTGAAAGAGGCGATTTCGGTGGTGAAGGCGATGAAGAAGACGATGAAAGCCTCCCTGACATAAATTATAGGCATTCATCAGAAGAAGAAAACGACGACCAGAAGAAACAACAGAAATCGGCAGACATTGATACACCAAGTCACGAAACACAATCGTCCTCACATGGGGATTCAGTGTTTCGAGTTGATGACGATGCAGAAGATCAGGAATGGGGTAATGACGCTGAAGTCCTCAGTATTGACAGTGACGACGAAGCAGAAGAGTTCTCAAGTCTGAGGAAGTCGCGGAAGGATAAATAAACTGTAATTGAAAAAAATACATTGTCCTATTACAGATCGTAACAGAGTTGTAAAGTTGTAATGAGATGATGGCCCTTCAACGAGGGCTTATGAAAGGAGGCCATATAACTATGGCCAAGAAAATAGACCACATAATATATGTGTTTTGTCCAAACGAGTTGATGATACGAGGGGTTCCCCAGATCTTAGCTCAAGAGAGTGGCCTGAGATTGTATCGTATGATATTAAAAACAGTAAATCTAAATTCGAGATTATTATCTTCGGGTGATCTACCGGCCCAAGCTAAGTAGATCGACACTATGCTAGCGTTGATCGGTGCGTTATCAGTTTTTTAATATTACATGCGTGCATGTGACGTTTAGAAATTTATCGATCATTCTGCAATATATTGCAAGTGTGCAATTAATATTCTCAATATGGTACAAGTTAGGTGCGAGACCTCAGAACGAAAGCACAGTGAATAAACGTAAAGATGGCTCTTTTTGCACATGGTTTGTTGTGCTGGCAATGATATTGGAGCGCATCAAATTATATCTTACGATATTTTAAGATTTTGTACGTTATATCTTAGTTTAGGGCCGAGTCAGTTCATCAATCAAAATCTCTAAATTTTAAACTTTTTAGATCGATATTTCAAAATAGAATTTATCGCGATATCCGGTATTTCTCTCTTGCTAGTTAAGTTTAAACTGACTCTCGAGGCGGACACCAAAATATCTCCTGATTTTCAGTTTCAGGGGCACAAGACCACATATATTCTCCGGACAGAGGCTAAAATAGCTAAAATAGCATGACATCTATGCGATACGCATCCATAACCAAACGGAGTATAAATAATGGGTTGTTCCTTAGCTCTTGGAGCTGTTCTTCCCGAAGAATCGCTGTCCCTTCGAGCTACAGATCCATCTCTTCTTTGAACAGCGTTGGATCCACCACCGGCCAGAGGAAACTTAAGCTTTATAAGACAGCGTCACTAGCTCTCGTTGCCCTAGCTTCTTTGGCTATATATACAATGGCAGTAAGTACTTTCGCAAAGCGACAGTAGTAATTAACTTTGTTACTGCGAATGCCCACCCATTTTTTTTCCTCCCCCTTTACCTGCTGTTTTAGCTAACGACCGCTCTAGCCCACTAGCACGTCGACATTGTTCTGCGAACAAAAAGAAATGAGCCTTCCGTCTGGGAACCCCGATATGAGGTCCAAGATGGAGAAGCTCATTCGAGCAAAGCAAAAAGAGATTGTTTCGACCTTAGAGGAAATCGACGGTAAAAAATTTCTTGTTGATGAATGGGAACGACCAAATAAATCCGGAGGAGGAATTTCAACGGTTATTGAAGATGGAAATGTATTTGAAAAGGGTGGTGTTAATATATCTATTGTTAAGGGGGTTATCCCTCCCGCAGGAGTAAAGAAAATGAGCTCGAGTCATAGTTCATTACAAGGTCTTGGATCTGAGAATGAAAGTATCCCATTTTGGGTATGCGGGCTCAGTATGATATTGCATCCTCACAATCCTATGGCACCTACTGTTCATTTAAATTATCGATACTTTGAAACCCAAAACGCAGATGGCACTCCACGAGCTTGGTGGTTTGGTGGAGGGGCTGATCTTACTCCACATTATCTGTTTGAAGAAGATGCCGTATTATTCCACCAAACTTTGAAAGAGGCATGTGACAAACATAGCGAAGAATATTACCCCAGGTTTAAGAAATGGTGCGACGAGTATTTTTTCAATACCCATAGAGGTGAAGCCCGAGGTATTGGAGGAATATTTTTCGATGATTTGGCAGATCGAGATGCAAATGAGATCTATGAATTTGTAGAATCTGCTTTTGATGCGTTTCTAAAGAGTTATGTACCCATATTGAAGCGAAGGAAGGATATGCCATATACAGAGGAAAACAAGAAATGGCAAAAAATCAGACATGGAAGATACGTGGAGTTCAACTTAGTCCACGACAGAGGGACAGCATTTGGTCTTCATACCCCTAGTGCGAGAATAGAGTCTATATTGGTAAGTTTACCCTCAACAGCTGCCTGGAAATACAATTATCATCCTGAACCTGATACACCCGAAGCTGAGCTTCTAGAAGTACTGAAAAATCCCAGAGAATGGGTATAAAATATGAAACATAAATATTAACATAATGTTATATATTTAAATAAACGACACTATATATAATCAACTAAGGTTAAACATATAAACATACCCTAACATACTAGCTTCTCCATGTTACATAAACGTCGTCAGTTCTGAACCTTTGTGTACAGGCGGAATCCTCTATCTTTGTGCGATGGCCCGTACGATATGCTAACAACCCTGCATGTGCTATCATTATCCCGTTATCAATGCAAAACCGCTCGTCAGTAGCATATACAGCACCCCCACGCTCAGAGGCCATTATGCCCATCATTTCTTGTAGTCTTTCATTACACCCTACACCCCCAACAACTAGTACCTGACCGGTATTGACATGGGCCATTGCCCGCTCGGTTATTTCAACTAACATGGCAAAAAGTGTTTCCTGTAAAGAGTAACAAAGATCCTCTTTCGTTATAAGCTCACCAGACTCGGTAAATAGTTGCTTCGTTTTTTTGCCATTTAGCAAATCCTTTGCTAGGCCATCTATATACGCTAGTATACCGGACATCGATATGTCCATGCCTTTCACTGTATATGGTAATGGGACGTAGTTTTTCCCCCTAGATGTTAGCCAAAACCCCACCAAATCAGTTTCCAAATATAATACTCACTTTTTTGCCATTTGCTCTATATTATATCCCGGATTAGGATCATTGGATATATTAAGTGTTCGAGCAAACCTGTCTAGACAATTTCCCACTGCGATATCAAGAGTTTCCCCAAATATTCTGTACTTATGCTGTGAGTATGCAATGACTTGCGAATTACCACCAGAAACATAAAGCACTACAGGATTATCAGCACCTGTTATTTCTCGTCCCATTTCAATATGTCCAATACAATGGTTGACACCAATTAACGGCTTGTTCCACATGACACTTATAGCTCTAGCTGCCAATACGGTAGATTGCAAAGGAGCGCCCATACCGGGGCCCTGCGTGAAACATATACAGTCAAGTTCATTTATAGATATTTTTGAGTCCTCCAGTGCTCTTTTAATCAGTCTTACTGCCCAATTACGATGATGCCGCGCAGTATCTCTAGGTAGAAATCCTTCCCCCGGAGGTGTGATATAGGTATCTCTAACATTTGCCAGAACCACTGCCCGATTTTTCTCCGATAATTCCCCGGGATAATGCTTAATCACGCCAACTGCTAGCTTATTTGCCGACCCTTCAAGACCAATAGCAGTGTAATATCCTTTTTTGGGATCCAGAAATTGATCAAAGTCTACCATGTTGAGAGGCTATCCATCCATATATTAGATTCAAATTTTCTTTGGCAAACTTATAGGAATAGGTATGGTATCACGCCGAATATCTTCCTTAGCAGACCGGTTAGTTATATTCCAGAGGTTGGATTGCAGGTTACGCTTATGACTATACAGACTGGTCCCTCGAGCTTGGGTGTAAAGATCTTATATATCTCGAGCTCGATCCAAAATATATATCAGGATCCGCGATAACGATCGCGATAAATTTTTTCTGGTGAGCTAGCTGGGGAGTATACATATTCCATGAACTAACCTGTGCAAACATTCTCTGAAAAGTGATGCTGTGATACTGAGAAAGAGACAATGGCAAAGAAAGACAAGAAGAATAAGGACGCCAAAAAGGCTAGAGCTGCCGAGAAACAGCAAAAGGCCAAGCTGAAATCAGAATCAAAGGCCAAAAAGCTTTCCAAGAAGTCTGGCGAAGAAGAAGAGGATGTAGATATAGATGAAATTTTGGAAAATTTCAAAAAAGAGCAGGAAGAATTGACTGCTGTGAGTGTGACTGTATCAGAACACCCTACTAAGCGTATCAATTGTACCGCCGTTGCATCTCCTGTTCAGGGTAAACGTGAGATATTTTTATTTGGCGGTGAAACTACAAATGAGGACGGATCATTCAAGTTCTATAACGATCTATTCCAATATAGTGTTGATACTGATCAATGGCGGCTAATATCTTCCAAGAATAGTCCACTTCCAAGAAGTGGTCATGCCATGTGTGCACATCCCTCGGGTATACTGCTACTATTTGGCGGCGAATTCAGTTCACCTAAACAGGCTACTTTTTACCACTATGGAGACACTTGGATCTTTGATCCTGTTGAGCGCGAGTGGCTTAAAGTAGACGAGAAAAAGAGCCCTTCAGCAAGGTCTGGTCATCGAATGACGTGCTGGAAAAATTATATATTACTTCATGGCGGCTTCAAGGATCTTGGAACCATGACTACATACTTAGATGATTTATGGGCATTTGACGTCACAAGTTATAAGTGGCATAAAATAGAATTCCCACCTAACCATCCTATCCCTGAAGCTAGAAGTGGCCACTCTTTCTTGCCCTCAACTGAGGGAGGTGTTATTTATGGTGGGTATACGAAAGTCAAGGCTGGCAAAGGTCAATTTAAGGGTAAAGTTTATACAGATTGTTGGACTTTAAAGATGAAGGCAGATTTGAACTGTCGGTGGGAAAGAAGGAAGAAGGCGAAATTCGGGCCTTCACCAAGGGTTGGCTGTACAATGGCTTATCATAAAGGTCGGGGGATAATATTTGGTGGTGTATATGATTTTGAAGAAACTGATGAAACTCTTGAAAGTAATTTTTTCAATAACCTTTTTGCGTATCAGATTGAGGATAATAAGTGGTTCCCTTTGACAGTAAGAAAGCCCAAGGTAAAGAAAAGGGCTGGAGATAATAATAATAAAGAATCGCGAACCTCAGAGCTCGAGGCCAATCTTAGTCAGATTCTAGGCGAGAAGTTGAGCCTTAGTGACGATGATGACCAACCAAAAGCTGAAATTAAGGAAGAGGAAGATGTTGTAGTCAAGGAATATCCCATTGTCCAAGCATTACCTCATCCTCGTTTCAATTCATCACTTGTAGTAGTGGATGATATTCTCTATATATTTGGCGGTGCATGGGAGAGAAGTAATAAAGAGTATATTTTAGACAGTATGTATGCAATTAACTTAAGTAGGTTGGATGGAGTAAAGGTATTCTGGGAAGATTTTGATTTGTCAGGAGATGTAAGTGATAGCGACGACGAAGAAGGAGGCGAAGATGAGGACGATGAAGAGGAGGAAGATGAAGAGGAGGAAGAGGAGAATGGTGGTGATGATCAGACACCAGACACTATAGAAGAAGAGGAAGAGGAAGATGAAACAGAGTTAGAATATCCCGATACCAGGCCATGGTTACCACACCCTAAACCATTTGAATCATTACGTTTGTTTTATCAGCGATGCTCAGCTGAGCTTCTTGATTGGGCCATGAAGATGCATCATGACGCAAGAGGTAAAGAGCTCAAAAAGCATGCCTTTGAACTCTGTGAAAGCAGATGGTGGGAACGTCGTGAAGCTGTAAGAGTAGCCGAGGACAAGTACGAAGAGTTGGGAGGAGTAGCTGACGTGATTGAAATAGAGGAAGGACATAGGAAATCTCGACGTTGAATCAATTATGTACTTTTTAATATCTACGTTGTTTTCTTTTGGCGTTCTCTTTCTCGCTTTGCATAAATGTCAGCAGTGAATGGCCTAAAAGTTAGCTTTGCTTTTACTCATTTCCGTTTCAAACTTACTCCTCAAATCTTAAGGCGATCTTGTACATAATTAACACAATTGCAGACAAAAATAGGCCAGCGGGCTTACCATACCACAAAGAACTACCAATAAACGATAAAGTACTACCATAGTACATTGGGTTGTCGGTCACATTAAAGGGGAACCCGGTTACACGGTGATCCATGAGAATTCCAAAATAATCGCCGAGGTATGTACCGGTAACACCAAGCGCCCACATGGAACTAGCAACTAAAATACTCCCATAAAGAGTAGAAATAGCTGCAATTACTTTGATAACTGGCGTATCGAGATATTTGACAGTTGCCTGGTCTATCAAAGCTTTATGAAAGAGATAATCACGTAAGATTCCTAAACTGAATATAGTCACTGCAAGTAGGTAACACCCCTTCCTAGCACCTCCTGCCAATTTTGTAATCACATGCTTCCTGTATTCTTTAAAGTTAGAAAAGAAGCTAATTAATTGCACATACCAGTAACTCACCTAGTCTTGCAGCAATGTTCCAAAATGTGGGATTGAATGCTATTGATGCCAGAGACACTTAAAGTCAGCAAAACCATCTCAATTGATTGTTCTCCATTTAGACACTTACAAAGAAAGCTTCTTTTTGTAACGTCAATTCCATACGAGTTTAGTAGTTCACACATTGTGAAAAAATGTTGGCGCTGAAGGGGATGAGATGACTGGGGCCCAATGGAAGTTATATGCTGTTAACATTAAAATTGCATGTGAATTCGACTGCTCTATAACATACGTACGTATACTCTAGCTAGCTGTGCCTACCGGCCACAACGTAACAAGCTAGATTACCTTAATAACGCGGCTGGAAAGGATCGGGTTAAGTTAAAATCCATGCATAAACTTGTATACGTACGTACATACTAGCAGATAGCTATGACATTAATGATGGCTACGGTATATATAACCGCCGTACCGGTATAACGTATATGTAATTATCAAACAGTCACCGTGTGTACATGGACCAAAGTCGTGTTTATAAATTTTTATTCCAGATTTATACGCATTTTAAAAGAATAGAGAAGATATGTCAGTTGATAAGTCAAAGTTGCTGTATTTAATATAAAATACTTCCTAGTCAGTTATCTGCAAAAGTATCTGAAGTATTTATGTGTTATACCAGGCACAGAAGTCTCAAGGGATAACATGCTGTGTGTGATGCCGACTTAACTAGATTGCCAGTCCACTGAATTTAATGACCACCATGTATGCCTACGGGGTTAATCCTCTCTCCTAAGTGACTAGAGTTTTGGTTTAGGACAAGTCTCTTTTTAAATACTCTGGAACTGAAGACGTATATTTACGCCGATCACAACCCTTTTCGGCGATAACAATGAACCTATATAGATAGAGGCTGTTAGTATATGGATGTGAGTTGTGAAAATGGGCCTTATATATATTTTATAGCTGGCCAGTATACTCTCTTGAGAGTTGTCTGAAGATCTATAACCAAATGCTATGAAATGATGCAAAAAACGGCGTTGCTTCTGTTGCTTGGTGTTACCGTAGTAGCTGACTCCATGGCACCGTTGGTGTTCATGATCCTACTGCGCAATATCTTCAACAGTTTAGGCGACTTCACTTCACCGAGTGATGCTGATAAGTTTATGTCGGCAGTGTTGACCCAAGTTACGGGAATTTTCGGACTAGCTGGAGTGCTTTTCATAACCACACCAGTTAAAACTGCGTTATGGCGCACCAAAGGCGATGAATATTCACTAAAATATAGGAAGAAACTGTTTTCGTCCCTTATTCTGAGAAATATGTCCTGGTTTGACCAAAATGGGTCACTGTCAGGGACACTTACCCTTGCAACGAGGAATATTGATGAACTTCGAACAGCTATATCAATCGCATTACCAGCAGTCATCGAAGCCATTTTATCGACTATATCCCTGCTTATATTTGCGCTTTACCATTCATGGTCACTTACTTTGGTTTCATTAGCAGGTGTTCCGTTGATAGTTTTATTTGGGGGGCTGCTAGGTAAAAAAGCAATGACTAGCTTAGAGGTATGTCAGGAGCTTATTAGTACACTTTCCGAGACAATTCGCTGGACAATTTCTTCTGTTGAAACTGTAAAACTGTTTCAAGCCGAGCGTCGACAGTTTGGTATTGCTCGAAGAGACCTGCAGAAATTGTTGTCGAGCTATACAAAGTTCTACCTAAGTATAAATGGCCAAGAGGGGATTGCCCAGGCTTTAGTACTAATAATGTTTATTCAGTCCTTTTATTTTGGAAATTATCTTGTTAAAAGTAGTGGGGCCAAAGTTGGAGACATTATATCAGTATTCTGGTGTTGTATATCCGTTGTAAGCAATATTCAAGCTGTGGGGTACCAACTAGAGTTTATCCAAAAGGGGATGCAAGCTAAGAAATCACTTGACGGAATTATTGATAGTAACGAAGATGTTAGAGAATCTTTCAAGGCGTCAATAGGAATGCATCCCAATGAAATGGCTAGTAGGATATCTTTTTACAGGGTAAGTGAACTCTATTAATCTTTGTGTCTGACACATACTAATATCTAGGTGGATTTTAAATACCCAGGACGGGATGAATGGGCTCTTAAGGACTGTACAGTTACAATCAACCCCAATGAATTTGTATTTATTGTAGGGAAATCAGGATCAGGTAAATCCACTTTTGCAGGGTTGATATCACGTTTATATTCAGTTGATAATGGATCAATTCTTATAAATGGAATGCCTATAAGTGGGATAAGCTTACACTGGATACGTCGGTGGATTACGATAATTGACCAAACCCCTTCATTATTCAATTTGAGTATACTAGAAAATTTAAAACTAGGGGCAAGGAAACATCCGGGTTTATTTATAGGAGAGCAAGATTTTAGTACTGCCATCACTTCAGCATCTTTAGATGACTTTATTTTAAGAGACCAAAATGAAGGTCTGAATTATATGGTTGGGGCTGCTGGCACAAAACTCAGTGGTGGACAACGACAACGGGTGGCAATTGCTCGGGGGTACCTGAGTAACCCATCTATACTGATCTTGGATGAACCATTTAGCGCATTAGATTCTGTTTCCCGCGACAATATTTTGAAATCACTACGCAAACAAAAAGGGAAGAAAATTGTTATAGTAATTACTCATGACTTGTCTATTATCGAGGAAACCGACGAGGTAATAGTAATGAGCAAGGGATGCGTGGTAGAGAAGGGGAAAAGAAAAGTTCTCGAAGGTAAAGATGATAGTTCTTTCAATGATCTACAGAAATACACACAAAGGGAATCAACTGATAGTGATATGACGGCTGCTGAGGACTTTCATAAGGTTGCAGTGGTAGAAGATTGGAAACGAAGGACAATAATCCAGGACGATGTAAATTTATCGTTTCTAAAACCTGTCAAACAAACAAATATGGAAGTTTTTGAGCTGACTTCAATGGAAGACTGCTATGAAGAACCACTGAATGTTCGAACCAACAGTGTATCTGTGTTGAGAAATACATGGCGACTATTATGTTCACTCAATCAGCCTATTACATTGGTATTTGGCCTTATAGTAGTTGCTATTAATGGGGTGCTTAATCCGTTATTCTCATACACATTCTCGCATCTAATAATGGGAATTATCCCCGATGAAAGTGAATCGACTAATTCGCTGAAATGGTCAATGATATTATTAGGACTAGCATTTGCTGATGGCATTACGGTGTTTCTGAAATCCATCTTATGCATTGTATCAGAACGTTGGATGAATCAAATGCGAATTAAATCCTTTGATTCTCTGCTTCACCAAAATATGAGTTGGTTCGGAATACGAAGTAATAGTAGTTCATCTATTTCCGAGCTAATAATGAACGATATCCAGTCAGCAGGATTAATAATAACGAATTTTGTTACAACAGCAACTAATGCGATTGTACTTGGACTGGTTTCTAGTATATGGTCGATAACTACTGGATGGAAATTGAGTCTTGCCTCTATTGCATTTTTACCAGTTTTTTATATTGGGTCATTATTGGCAGCTAAAGTACTAGCGAGATGTGAAGAGAAATGCAAGGAACCATTGGATTCTATTAATGACCTTATTAACGAGGTGACATTGAGTATACGCACAGTCAAACTATATTTCCTTGAAAGTTATTTTATATATGATCTTCAGAAACGTGAAAAAGTGCTACTCAATGCAGGAGTCTATAGAGCTATTTGTGCGGGGATCGCTTCAGGGATAAGCAAACTGCTTTCCTTTACTTCACAGGGTGTTATACTTTGGTATGGTATGAAATTGATATCGACGGGTGAATATACTGTCCAACAAACGTTATTGGTATATACACTTATAGTGTTTGCATTAGTTAAACTTGACATGCTATTAGCAAGTTTACCTCATGTATCTAGTGGCTTTGAAGCATTCAATAAAATAAGCCAGTACATTTCTCTAAAAAATAATGATGCTTATGACTATGAAGATGAAACAACAAGGTTTATAATTACTGATGGGTCAATTGATTTCAAAAGTGTATCATACTCATATTCGTTTGAGCGACCAATTATTGACCATCTAACATTTGCTATCCCTGGCCGAAAAATAGTAGCGATAAGTGGGCCCTCTGGAAGTGGGAAATCTACTATTGCCTCTCTACTGACTAAAATGCGGTCAATTGACAGTGGAATGATTTTAATAGACGGACGGAATATTGAGCGAATTGGCACGAAATCACTGAGGAGCCAAGTGGCTATGGTTAAACAAATGCCATTGGATTTCTTTGAAGGTACCATATATGAAAACCTTTGTTTGGGGGTGCCTAACATGGACCCTTGCTCTTGGGAAACCAGGGGACTAATCGAACGAGCATGTATGGAATGTGGGATACATGAGTTCATTTCAAGGTCACTAGTTGATGGGTATGATACAAAGCTTAAGGGTACTAGTAGTACTACAGGCGATAGCTCTTCATTATCAGGGGGCCAGTTACAGCGATTGGGAATTGCAAGAGCGATTTTACGGAAACCGAAAATACTTATCCTTGATGAATGTACGTCGGCTCTTGATCCTGAAAATACATCATATATAAAAGATTTCTTACAGAGACGGAAAGTGAAACGTGATATGACTGTTTTAATTATATCACATCAGCAAGATATGACGGATATAGCTGATTTCAGTATTGATATAACTTTACCGGCGTATATATAGAAAAATAATATTTATATTTTGTTAAAAGGCAAAAGCTGTAACCTAGATATGTAAAGTTACAAACGGTACTTCAACATCCTCATCATTAGCATCATCTGCACAAATTTCAAAAATCACCGTCTTAACATGACTGCTGATTGGTTTCTTTGTAATCGTTTCAATCAATTCAGTCAATTTCAGCGGTAACCTTTCCTTTAACTTTGATGGAGGATAGAATGAAGCATAGAGTAACGTAGTACCAGTAGATAACATGGTGATAGTTAACCCTTCATCCTTCTTGAACTTATCAATTAACTCTTGGAGAGTCAAGTTCTCATAAATGTCAAATCGACCCCAGATCTTATCTAACTCTTTACCATTGTACTTAATCTTAGGTGAAGCAATAGGTTCAGAGAATCCAAAGAATGGTAATGCCAAGTTAACAAACCCATTTTTGAAATCTTCAATAGTCTTGTTCTTGCCATCCAGAACCTTTGGTAATTCAAGACAAACCAACCCAGTTACCAAAGCAGTAGTGGTAGCAATAGCAGGGATAATCCGTCCAGCAATAAACTTGACCTTTGACCTATCAGCAATTTCAATGCCATAGTTCTCAGCCCGCAAGTTACTGGCAGCAGTGATGAAGTCAATATGGAAATTTGTATCATCATCTTTTTCGAATTCAGCTGGAATCAATCTAAAACCTGCCAAAGAAGAAGGAGGTGGCAACTTTTGAGCAATCTTGAGTAACTCATCCTGATCAATATCAATCTGAGAGTTTCCTTCGTTGTCATTGTTTTCGTTTTCATCAGTTGAAATTACTACACCAGAAGAAGGAGTAAATTCAGGGACCTTAAAATCAGCCAATACTTTAGCATAAGTATCAAAGTCATCATCACCCTTTAGTCCATAGTTGAAAGCATGAAGGTTAGCGGCACTCACAATGAAATTATAGTGTTGTTCACTGTTGATATCAAACTTAAGTGGAGTTGGGGCTCGTTTAGGACCACCCCAGAATGGCGTACCATTAGAGGTAACGGCATCAACAGGAAAGTTATAAAGTAACTGCTTGATTTCGTTCACAAACTTATCCTCAAATCTTAATCTAGCCCATTGAATGCATTGTTCAAACTTCAATGGTCTGTCAGTAACCAAGTAAGAATAAATCGTTTCCAAGATCCCCTTCTGGTCACCACTTTGCTTCAATGTACTTTCAACAAAGTTGGATTGCGACAAATACAGATTCACATTCTCAACCGAGTCCGAAAAATAATCCTGGAACAAATTCTTCGCCCATGCAATGGTATGATCAATCTTGTTGGGGAAGCTTCGCAATGTACATAATGGTATGCCCTTCTCAGGAGGATCTTGACTAGATGAATAACTCTCAGTAAGATAAGGATAGACAACTTGAACATTTCCCTTAGTACCAAGGGTACCAGATTCAAGTAAAGGCTTCTTGAAAAATACACATCGTCGGTCAACGTATGTTCGAGCATCAACATTATCCAATGCATTAGTAACAAAATCCAATGACTCCCAGAAAGAATCATTAAAAATATCCTCTGTATCTGGACCTACCTTATCATTGAGTGCTTCTATATGACCATTCAAATCAGGATTGATCTTAATAACCGCTTTGGCTGCTACCTCAGACTTGGCTTTACCAACATCAGCAGGTCGGAATAAAAATTGTCGGTTAAGATTACTCTTTTCAATACTATCATTATCTGTGACAAAGATCTTTCCGTTAGGACCTGATCCTAAGCCTAACAAAGCCCAGTTCTTCAACATTTCACATCCAATAGCACCAGATCCCACTAAAAATACTTTAGAGTTCTGAATCTTTTGTAAAAATGTTTTACCGAAAACAGCAGTAATCCCATCATAGCGGGATCCCGTAGGTGCATATTCAGATTCATCAGCCGGTAGATCCTTGGGAAGACTTTCCAGTGAATCGAAATAAATCCATTGCCTGATTGGCCCAAATTTACCAGAAGCAGCCTTTAAAACCTCTTGTGCAACCAGTCCACCAAATACCGCATCTACAGCAGAAATATCACCAGCAGCCTGGAAAGCAAGTTGCTTGATTAATTTCTCATCGGGTTTCGTTTCACCCAGAATCTCCGGATATTGGGAAGCCACGTTTAATGCTAATTGGTAAACTTCATTTGCATCTTCAACGTTATGAGGCCTTGGTAATCTTGAGCTATTCTTATTCTGGAATGCCTTAATTGCCAAGAATCCAACATGAAGTTGAGGAGGACGGTCAAATTTGGCAAAATCAGAGACTACAAACTCTGGTTTCGCAATTTGATCCTTCAATGGCTGGAAATCAATCACTACTGGGCGTTTAACTTGAGTGAAAATACCTCCCTTTTCATATTTACCCAATGAAGACACATCACCGATGTTAAACGTATATGGCCCAGTCACCTTAACTTCCCTTGGCTTGCCATCATTAAGAGCTTCAAGACCCTTAACTTCAGTGAACTTGACCCAATCACCATCTTCTAATCCATGTCTTGTTTCATCTAATGCAGCCACAGTACCATCCGGCTCAATTGATGAAATAATACCAGTCTGAGGCTCTTCACCAGTAGGGTCAATAATTTCAAACTTTTCACCAAAATCACAGAATGCACTTCCGAAAAGTCCATGAGTTTGAGTGGAAATAAACTTGATTCCATTCTTATGAGTATATTCGTTGATCTTTAGTTGCTCCTCAATAGGGAAATCAGTAAGAACCACAATTTGAAATTTGGATAAGGATTCCTCACTTAGCTTATCCAAAATAGAGATAGGAACATATTGATTAAGTTCGGCCAACTTGGGCAATGTGACTTCAGCTCTAGGCTTGCCAACATCCTCTGCACTAAGGAAGAATTGACTAGAAAGGTCAGCAATAGCGACAGGCTCAGGATCATATAAAGTGATGCTCTTTACACCAGCTAACGCCACATTCTTAGCGATTTCAACACCCAAACCTCTCAAACCTATAATAAGCACATTGGAAACGCTCATACGTTTCATAGCTTCTCTTCCAAGAACATATCTGCTTTGTTAGTTTTATTACATCATGTGATATTGGCTTTCCTAGTGGCAACATACAGTTGACGCGAATAGAGACCTTCATCGAGACCGTCATCAGGCTTATCAACCTGCATCTTTGTTTCCTGATAAGTTAGTCATGCTCAAAGTAGTCGGGTCAATAGGGGATATACATACCGAAGACATCTTACAACTTGTCTAAGCGCAATGTGACAAAATGACTTGTTCTACAGAGACCTTCTAAGAACAACTAGAAGCTTAAAGACCTTGGCTAATGTATATTTGATTATACATGATGATATCGATCGATGCATCATGTCATCATGTGGTGTTTTATGATCGGTACGTACGCTAAAAATATTACTAAGATCTGTTAGATCTCTAACATGTCTAGCTAGATAAACCTAACAGAGGTACACACGGCTGAAAAATTATATTCGTGCGCACATGCATGCGTTAACGTAAATTATTTAGTACTAGTCGACTGTGTATATACGCAAATTTTAAATTTTTTTATTAGCATAGACAGAATGTCGGCACCAGCAGCTAGAGTACAACCAGACCGAATTCCAACGACCTCTGTGGCCTCTAGAACAACTCCTGAACAAAGGTATTGGCGTGGATTTAGAAGCCCATTGCTTGTGAAGGAAAACAACGCAGTTACTCACGTACATTTCAGTCCTGCTAGTCCTCATGATTTCGCGATAACGAGCAGTACAAGAGTGCAAATTTTTTCTTCGAAAACTAGACAAGTCACTAAGACGATAGCAAGGTTCAAGGATATTGTATATAGCGGAGAGTTTCGTGCGGACGGGAAATTATTGGTGGCGGGTGATGCTACTGGATTGATCCAAGTATTTGATTCCAATTCAAGATCAGTATTAGTTACCCTTCAGCCGACCCAATACCCTGTACATGTTACCAAGTTTGATCCATTGGATAATTCACGGCTATTGAGTGCATCTGACGATAAAGTGGCACGATTATGGGACCTTACATCTCCTAACCCACTTGTCGAGTTCCCATCTCATGAAGATTACATTCGTGATGCATGTTTCTTGCCTTCAGTGAACTTGATAGCAACTGGATGCTATGACGGGTACACACGTTTGTGGGATCCTAGAATAAGTCCTACAGCTGAAGGTGGTCCCGTTGTGAAATTCTTGCAGGATGATCCTGTCGAGGCAGTTTTAGGTATTGATTCATCTGCGAAGACCTTATTAGCAGTTGGTGGTGGACCAAGAGTACGGGTATGGGATATAGCAGCATCTAAACGTATAAAAGATTTGAGCAATTTCCAGAAAACGGTTACTTGCTTGGCTGATGCTGGTGAAAGAGGATTGTTAGCCGGATCGCTTGATGGCCACCTCAAAGTATTTGATTCCACTTCACCTAAATGGGATGTTAAGTTTGGTTGGAAATACGGCGGAGCAATTTTGAGTGCGGGAATCTCGCCAAATAAAAAGCATATTGTTACTGGGCTTGCTAGCGGCCTTGTAACAATCCGTACTAGGAAGACTGATACTGCCCCTAGTGCTAACATTGCAAATGTACCCTTTTCACGGAATCCATTATTATCAATGGCTACTCCGGGCCAAAGAGCCAAATCTAATAATTTTGCAAAGATGATTCGAGGTGCACAGTACCATGGTGAACAGGAACACATAGTTATTAATGATCAGCCATTACGACGGCCCAAGAAATTAAAATTATATGAAAAACATATAGCAGCATTCAGATGGTCAGAAGCACTTGATTCAGCATTTTTAAATGGCACTAGCTCTGATCAGACCCTTACGATATTACGTGAGTTAAAACGAAGAGGTAAAGTTAGTATAGCATTAAGTGACCGTGATGAAGGATCATTGGAACCTATTTTGAAATGGTCTGTTAAGGCTATCCAGGATGCAAGGACAGCTACAGAGGTGGCTGACTGGGTGGGATGTATAATAGATATGTACGGACCGTTAATTGAGCGGTCGCCAGCACTAGAGACGTTAATAATAGATTTACGGCGGAGGGTATCACAAGAGGTTGCAAAGGCCAAAGAAGCCAAAAGAATAGAAGGTATGCTCTCGTTTTTATTAGGTCGATAGTACTACTCTTGAGTTAAGTGTTATGTATGTATATATATTTATCGTCTTTTAAAAAATCTAGGGTTACCCCTTGGTCTGCCGTTATGCCCTGAGTTATGTAGTTTCAATCTGACGTAGTTTGGTTCTTGAGGTTTCATTCTTTTTGTGCCTTTAGGCACAGGATCATTTTCATTAAGCACAGGCTTCATTTTCACCTTTCTACTAGTCCGTTTTTGCGTCCGTTTCTTCTTGTAAGTGGCCATAACAGGGGGATCATTTTCTTTGTTCATTATAAATTGTTCAATGCTATCAGGGTCCTCGTCCTCATTCACTTCTCCGTCATTTTCTTCACTGTCCTCATTACCGCTATCGTCAACTAACCGCTCAAGGTCCAGACCTGACTCACGTAATTCTGCAATCACCGATGTTAATCCTCGTCGTGTAGTTGTCGGTGGTCCCAATGGTGATTCGTCAGTTATCAGGGTAGCCATCTGATCACTTTGCAAATATGAAGGGGTGCGATTAGACAAAGGAGTTCTTACTAAATTATGGCATTTTTGCTGTTTCAATGGCGTAGAGGGTGGCCCCAGAGCTATAGTTGCAGTAGCCACCGTGTCGTCAGTATGAGGTGAAGATGTGGATGGAGATATCATTAATGTCGTTGGATCGCTTTTAGAGCGACGCGACGGACTGGGTGAAAGTGACACACCAGATTCAAATGAACGAATTTCAAATAGACCTAGTGTACGGCCATGCATTTGTGGCGTTGGTCCCACCTCAATGTTAAATGGAATCTTCTGCTTACTTGGAGTTGTATCAGCGTCAGTTTCCAGATCTGGCCGCCTTTCTTCCTCTGCTCCTTTTGCATCCGACGGAGCCCTTTCTATAATTCCAGTATTTCTATCAGTTTCATTTACTTCCACCGGCTTCTGTTTCCTCTCTTCAAGCTCGGCAAGTTTCGTTTTAATATAGCGGTAATTCTTATACTTTTTGCGAATATTCTCACATCTCTGCACGTCTTCTTTGTTCGGCGGCCGACCATTGATCTCTTGAAATTTATGCTCCCATTCTTTGATATCTGCTTTCAGCTGGTTCAGCTTGTCCTGTGCCCCGGCCATTTTTGTTAGATTCGCGTATATTCATATGCATATAAGTTAATAGTATATATATATATTTTGCAATTCGAATCTGTTAAATAGTTGTATAACAATAATTATAAGTAAGACGCGCGCGCGCTAGCGTACATTTCGCTAACGTTAACGATCGATCGATCGCGATAACTTTTTTTAATTTGTCAGACGCGATTTAGGCTTGACTTTACGCGTATCAACGCGTTCTCTTTAGAATAGTACTACTAGCTAGCATATATATTCACGAATGAATTAGAGGTGTCTAAGAAGTTACGTAAAGAACTATCGCAATTTTTGAACGACGAAAAATAGTAGAATAAAGAATTCCATGTATATAGCGCTAGCTCCACTTATATATTCTTTGATAACGGCTAAGGTTCGTGATTTGTTTAGTAGGATCTCTACCAGATTTTCCAATTTACGCCGTATTTATACGATTTAAAACAGGATACTTATTGTTCTATTATAATGTCATTCATAAATTAAATTACATCGTTATCGTTTGTTGAACTTGCGCTTTTTGTAGTCTTGGTTCCGGGTAGACGTTCTACCACTTGCACCAATAGTGATATTGACCTTTGGTGGCACACTGAACCCAAAGGAGCGAGCGACTTTGGCCAAATCCAACTTATCAACCTGGTAAACGGTCTTTAGGTGGTGACTAGCGTAGGCCTGTAAATATGCACGATACCCATCACGGGCAGATTGGTTTAAATAGTAATTGGAACTGATAAGTTTTTCCAACTGACCCTGAACATTTGCAATTTTGTTCTTAGGGAACTCAAATTCGTTTAATGGAACCTTAGCGGCTTTTAAGTATCGCAAAAATCCCAACTCAGAAGGAGTTAAAAACATTAGTGATTTACCCTTACCCTGAGATCCTCTAGCTGTTCGGCCTACTCGATGGATATAGTCTCTTGGATCATCTGGAGGGTCGTATTGAATAATCCAATCAACAGCAGGGATATCTAAGCCTCTTGCCGCGACATCTGTACAAATCAATATCCCTTCCTTGGCGTTACAAAACTCAAAAAATGTGTTGGTACGCTTTTGCTGTTTCTGTTTTCCATGCAAGTCGAGGACAGGCAAATCAATGTAGTTTAGCAACTCGCCGTAATACTTGACACAGTTACATGATGATAAAAACACAATGATCTTCTTATTCTTGTTCCTTTTGAGGAATGAAAACAACAGTAAAAATCGCATATCACTATCACAGACAACATACCCTTGCTCTAAACCATCAGCAGTAGATACTTCATTTTCAGGAACAACATTGATATAGAGAGGACCTGGTTTCAATGATATTCTGGCTAAATCTTCAACTTTAGTAGTCTGAGTAGCTGAAAATAACATGGTCTGTCTATCATCCTTTTGTGGCAATATCTTAATAATCTGACGCATTTCTTCTTCAAACCCAATTTCAAGAATTCGGTCAGCTTCATCTATAATTAGTGCTTTCAAGTTATTGAAGATAAATCCCTTAGTATTTTGTAAATGATCAAGTAATCTTCCAGGCGTAGCTACAAGTAGATTAACACCCTTGACAAGTTTATCAGCTTCAGCTCTTCGGTTAGCACCACCAATAACAATACCGAGAGTTTGAGTATGGTTTTCCATTAACTCTCTAGCAACTCCAAAGATTTGCAGAGCAAGTTCCCTGGTTGGTGATATGATAACAACACCGGTTCCATTACGGGGTTTGAATTTCAATGAATGCAAAAGTTCGATAGCAGGTATCAAGAAAGCCAAAGTCTTTCCTGAACCAGTTTTAGCAGCTCCCAGTACATCTCGACCTGCCAATAATGGAGGGATAGTTTTGGCCTGAACAGGTGTCATAGTAGTAAAACCCATCTGTTCGATGGCCTTGGAGGTACGTTCAGAGAGTTTCAGCTCAGAGAAAAGTTTCGCATCGTCATTGGATGATGTTACAGGTTTAGGAGGGGCAGAGATGTTCCCCTGTTCATCTTCATATTCGTTCTTCTCATCCTCATCTTCCTTTTCGCCTTCGTCTTCGTCTTCGTCTTCACCTTCATCCTCATATCCAGAGTCTGAATCGGATCCAGACTCAGCACGAGTTTTCTCATCCTCATTTTTTTTTTGATTTTCCTCTTTCTCCTCCTCCTCATCTTCTTCTTCCTCTACCCGAGGCTCTGATTTCCTTGATTTTTTGTTTTTCTTATATTGAAGCTGTTCTTGATCCTTTTCAAGTAACCCTTCAACTTCTTCAAGGTCTTTGTCCAGCTCGTTAATCAGTTCGTCATCTTTTTCTTGCTGCTCACGTTCTTTTTTACTCTTCTTTTGCTCGCTTTTAGCCTCAGTCTCATGACGGGCACGCTTGTGAGAATGCTTCAACTTTTTATCCTTCGACATGGCTAATCCAGTTCTGGAGTGAAATTGATTACCAGCCAAAATTTTTTTTTTTCAATTAGGCTAATAATTTTTTATAGCCATGCATGAACATGTACGTACTACCAGTTATAGCGCTAGTACTAGCTATAGCTACCATGCAGGTCGATGATGATTATCGATCGATAGATCTATGTAGAAAAAAAACGAAAAAATAAAATTTTTGCACGGCTGATTATCATTAATTCTCGTTTTCCGAGTAGTTAGTGATTGAAATTTCTTAACGTTATCAACGCGTAATAATTTGGTAGTTATACGTAAACAAACATTGCAAGAAATGCCGACAAGTTACGGGAATAGGACGAAGACCGCACAGGAACAGCTGAAAACACGGCAGCTGGCTCATCTAAATGCCAAAGTCACACAGTTAGTTGCTAATATCACTGACCTGGAAAACCTAATGACAGTTACTACGGCACATTCCCAAGCTATTCGAAGCCTTGGAATTCTTCATGGATCGCTGTTAATGGCGGCTCATCGTGTTTTCGAGCACCAAGAATACGAGGACGAGGAAGAAGGAGCAGCAGCGACAGTAGCAGCTTCAACCGCTACTTCAGCTGAAAATTAAATATATACATAACATTACATGAGCTTGAAGGCTTGTTTGGGATCAGGCTTGATTGACATTTTGTCAATGAACTCCTGAGTACTTTTCCGTTGCATTTTCTGAGTTTGCAGGTAGTTTTGCTCGGTGAGGTCGTCCAAACATAGCTTCCATTTTGTTGATGCGCGCCACCAGTCTACAAACTGGCCGGCCAACATTTTAGTGTCAACTTTAGTGGAATAATTAAGCTGATCTCGACGGTTTGGATGAGTAATAGCTTTTCGTCGTTCCAGCCGTTCTTTCATTTCTTCACTGCGCGTTTTTCGGAGAGACGCCAGTATCTCATCTATACTATTGGTAGGATGGTCCAAAATATGTCTATATGGCTTTCCGTTGGGATAAGTCTTGTTTAAATGGAATAATAAATAGTCTGCAAGGATAATAGGATCAATGCTTTTATTGTTGACTAGCCCCAATAATGCTAGTTTCATCATTGATTCAAAGTCATGTACTTTAGGTACTAGCACACCAGGTGTATCAAATAAGAATATATCCGGGTCTTCACTTACTTTTATTTTCCCCGATAAAGAAGAAGTAACACCAGGAAACCGGCCCGTTGCGGCCACTTTCTTCCTGTTACCTCCAAACTTTGATGCCCGCCTCAAAGTGTTGGTGAACGTAGACTTTCCAGTGTTAGGCAGTCCAGTCACCAACAGCCTGAATCCTAAAGGAGGCCGTGGAACTAACGAATTGTAAAGTTCTTTTGCATATTCCAGAACTGATTTAACATCCTTAGGTTCACGACAGTCAATAAATCGGTACTCATTCATGGGATGAATTTTCTCAAACACCTTCTTAGGGACGGGACTGAGGTCGGATTTAGTGTACAGAATTAGTTTTTCCTTGGTAGCTAAGTAATGATCAAATAATGTATTGACTCCCGTAATCGGTGCTCGAGCATCTCGAAGTTCCAACACTAGATCAACAGCCGGCGCTATTTCAGCCATACGAGTAATGGCCTTCTTCTGGTGGCCCAGAAAAATGGACTTAACTATCTTGTGTTCTGGGAACACTGTTCGTGGTGTAAATGTCATAATTTGTTATTGCAATATAATTCCATCCCGCAAATTGGCATAACCACTAACATCATTTAAATTTGCAAAATAAATATTGTTATAACGTTAACGTTAACGTTAACATGATCATGATATTCTTAAGCTTAATGATTGCAAGCGTAGATCTAGAGTACTAGTACTAGAGACCTCGCGTTAACGCGTTAACGTTAGCTAGCTCGAGCTCTACCAGCTGAACATCTAGTTAGGATGAGCTGGACTTCGCGGATCCTTACAACAATTGTATTTACAATTGCATTTTACTATACTCAGAGGGTTGTTCCCGAGCCATATCTGGTAAGTAGCATTTCTATGTGCACTACTTATACACAACTAACAGGTCAATCTTAGGATGAAATATTTCATATACCTCAGACACGGGTGATAGCCTCGGGCGATTACAAAACATGGGATCCTAAAATCACAACTCCACCAGGCTTATACTATCTAGCAGCTTTTTGCACAAGGTTCTTAGGGTTAGAGCCTACAACTGCAGTATTGCGGAGTCTTAATCTATTTGGTACATGTGCAGTGCTACCATGGGTTCTTGGAGGAATGGGTGATACCTCAGCATGGTTCCCTCCTTTAGCATTTTTCTCTGTTCTATTTTATACGGATGTCTGGTCAACAATATTGGTCCTGGGTAGCTGGAAAGCGTCTCGGGGTGGTTATGTACTGTTGTCGGCGGTGTTGGCAGGAGTCAGTTTGGCTTTCAGGCAAACCAACATAGTATGGGCAGGTTTCATAGCATTCGATTCTATTAGACGGGCTCAAGTCCCACAAGCTCGTTTCTACATGGAAGATATTAAACAGTTTCTTATATGCTCGCTACGAACACCTAAAGTATGGATACCATTTGGCGGTGTAGCTGGTGGGTTTATCTATTTTGTCCATAGGAATGGCGGTATAGCGTTAGGAGACAAGTCTAATCACCAAGTATCTCTAAATTTTCCTCAGATGCTATATTTCTGGGGACTCGTTATCCCATTTTTCACGTTTCCGTTATGGATCAGTGTATCAACAATAAAGAAGTATTTGCGGGATTCTGTAGGTGCGCCCTGGAGACTAGCACTCTCTGCAATCTCTTTACGAGTATTTTTCTTAGTTCTCAACAGTGCAGTCGCACACCCATTCATATTAGCTGATAACCGTCATTACTCGTTTTATGTTTGGAGGAGGATAATAGATAAACAGCCATATGGCCCGTACTTGGTGACGTCATTGGCTCATTTTGGATCATGGTTTTACTATACTTCAATGAGGGGTGTTGACTGGTTGACTAAAATAGTGGTAACACTTGCTACTGCTGCAGTGTTAGTGCCCTCACCATTATTTGAATTCCGATATTTCATTTTACCGTATCTTGTTTGGAGAGCGTTAGTTGGAGCCAGTAGAAGAAGCAACTGGGAATTGGCGTGGTATATGATTATTAACGTTACGACGTTTGCCGTGTTTCTGGGGCATTCGTTCGAATGGTGGTCAGAGCCAGGAGTAAAGCAGAGGTTCATGTGGTAGACACCAAATGACTTAACTCGTGTGCCCTAGAGTAAATACAAGGGATCACATTTTACAAATTGAATATGACAGCTACAATGGCAAACTTTCTTGAATAGTTCGAATCCAAATGTTACTCTCAGCTTATGAGGTATCGACAATCATGCCCTAGCTGGAGCCTGGAGCTCTGTATTTTAACGGCTTAGCCACACACTTTATGAATGACTGTGAGAACTTCGAACGAAACGGTACCTGTGACACTCATTGATTCTAGACTATTGCTAGCCTAGCACACACACTCATGCGAGCAAGGAAATAAGGCGCTCGCGGGAGGCTATAATATTATCATCAAACGAGAGCCTGTGTCATTATTACAGGCGGAAGTATATGATTTATCTCTTATATTCCAACTGAAATTCCACAATATGCATTAGATCATCTTTTCTAAATTAAAAAGTAAAACGTAATAAATCATATAACCATTAATACAAAATTTGTTTTAAAAAAACTATTTAACATCAATTGATTTCAACTTCGGTCAATTCTTGTAATTCATCTGATTTCGTTGCGGTACCTGTATTAGTATCTGTCTGTTCATCAATATTGACCTTCTTTACATCTTCTATCACTTCATCAATAGTCTTATTTGTATTCTCCTTATCATCCTTGTCTTCGTCATCTTTATTATCCTTTTCCTCCTCTTTCTTCTTCTCTTTGTTTTCCGTACTACTTCGCGTAAGCCCCGTTAGGGGTAAACTCGTTGATGAATGTACAGGGGAAGATGATGAACTTAATGGTTCACCTTCTCTTCTTGCTAATGCTTCTTTTCGTGCTCGACGTAACGACCTCTCAACTCGGGTACGCAATACATCAAAATATGATACAATTCTTCCATTAGGTGCTCTAAATGATAATTCTCCATTATCCAAATCATCATTTATTTGATGATCTCCACTTTCCAAATCATCGGCAAAAGTTGCCAAAAAATGTGCCCATGAAGGTGCAACCACATATTTCCTATCAAATTCACGTCCAAATAATATCACTTGACCCCAATGACCTTTAGGACCAGGTGATAAATCAATGCCAATATTATTACCACTAAAATCCTTAGCTAATGGTATCCAACGAGGATTTGCATATACAGTTTGAATCGCTCCCTCAGGAACAGATTCTTGACGATCAAGCCAAGTTTGACTGCCCGAAGTCTGCCGTTGTTTCGCTGATGCTTTGGATGATGATGGTGCTGATGCAGGTTGCTGTTGCTGTTGTTGATGCTGTTTCTTGAGGGCATTATTTATTCTGATTGCGGTATTCTTCCAATGAGTCCATTCTTCCACGATACTTTCAAGATCTAGTAGACAGATCCCAAAAATTAACCCAGTAGGACGACCGTCCCTTTCTTGGCCGTCATGAATCAAATATGAATTTCGTACATCCAAAGGAAGACTGACATCTAAATCTGTCTCTAATTCATTTAGATCCGCGTTCGTGACAGGATAAGACAATTGATCATATAATTCGGGATAGTTTGAGTCTACCCATCGATCAATTCTTCGCCATGATACCTCGGGACTAGGTGGGGCAGGAATTCCATCACTATAATCACGTAATGGGATTCCGCCATTACCTAATTGGGCAGATCTTAGCCCCGGAGTATAAGGAATTCGGTTAACTGAGGTTGAGGATATGCTATTTTTGGAGTTTAATCCTCCAGAAGATCTGGGGTTACCGGACCCTGGCCTTGGTGATGTAGTGCCAGATGGAATTCTGTCGAGAGAACTGGACGATGCATTAGGTAATAACCCAATGCGAGAAAATCCTTCAGAGTCAATATTACCACCATGAGCAACTACCGGCGAGTCACTTCCATCGCCGTATGGGGACATTGGTGCATCACTCGTGAAATCATGCGAGGGCTGTCTTGTATTCTCCGAGTTCTTGAATTGAGAATCGTAAGAGGCGTATCTGTCGCTAGTCGTGACCGAATGCACAAACGATTGCACAGAGTGGAAAAACTTGTTCATTTCTAAAATGGGTCAAATCAAAAGGAGTAACCGAGAATGGGTCGACAGGCCAAACGAGGCTTGGGTAAATGCGCGCCTAACGAGTTACTGCAGAAGAAAAAAAAACCCCTCAATCAGTAAAGTGACTGGAACGAACCCAATAACTCAACAAAAAGTAATCACTTGTAAATTCGAGCACAGAGACAAGGCAGAGCTAGATGCTACAACGAGTCAAAAATAATTCGTGCTTGGTAATTTTGTGTTCTCGAGGGGGTTATCGTCACGCGTTTAAAAGAAGGACAGGAGAAGAAGGTCGTAAACGCCAAAAAAACAACACCGTAATCAACAAAAGACAAATCCACAAATTGATGAGCTCCTCCACTAGGAAAATGAGTGACTGCAGATGGGAAATCAGGCCAGATTAATACCACTTTAACCGAGACTGCCAGAGACTTCTATTTCTAAGATTCTGGGATTTTTAGGGAGTAAAACACAGCAATTATAAGTGCAGGCGTTTAAAGCGGAAAGAGAAAAAATCCCAAAGTCAAAGTTAAAAATCGGTGTTTCATAGTTAACTGAAAAAGACGATAGTTTATAAGCGTCTCTTTTCGGCCGATTTGAGATCTTTAGCTAATGGTAAGAACGTTGCTATAGTTACATCTTTACCACTAGTATTATAACTAGATTCTCTCTCGAGACGAGACATGAAAGACAAATTATTGGGGCGCCAGGTAGACACGGTACGCGTACGTAACCGGGGGTTATGGACGGTCTAGAGTATGAGCACAGCATTGCGCAACACGGTCTATGGATTCAATGATTGGACATAAAACATAGCTATCACGTGCGATATCCAAATAATAGAGTTTCGTGGGAAACGCTCGTCAATACTTCTGAGTGGGTCCGTTGAGCTTTGGCCTAGGCTCCCGAGATCTCCTTAATTCATATTGAGATATGTCAAAGTGTGTTTAAGAGCAGGTGCTAAATATTAGGAACCCCTTGTAGAGTGTTTTACAAACGAGGCTCGGAGGCTCGATAAAAGGTCTCGAGCTTAACATTGAAGCCTTTGATATACATGGGACCACTAAAGGCCGAAGCTCTACGGCAGAACAATGGTATAATTAGTCAATGAGGCTGATAACTGGATCATTACATCCTCGAATCATTGGTTGGCTGTGTTGGTATGTATATATGCTATTGTCCAATGAGTAACTGTGGATTCTACGGTAGGCGTCGATAGTTGCGTAATGATATCAACTCAGAAATGCCGAACACTACATTTCACGTAATGCTGCTGTTAATGCCATACATTGAACATTCTGTAAGAGAGTTTTCCATACGTGCTAGCCTAGTTAGTAGTAGTAGTAGTAGCTTCAAATGCCCCGTTCAGAGTTCTTTTTTGCAGCTTTTCAGAAACCCACAGCGCTGAGCTCACAAGCTACTCACTAACGTAGAGACTAGCGGCATCCGATAAGATAATTACTACTCTTTTGATTTTACTCGAATTAATAATATTCAATGTTAATTGGCATTAGGACGTCCTGACGGCATGTCGAGGATCCTGGAAAGATGCAAGGCAACTGCAATGATATATCGTACTAGCTTCGGTTTTATTGATCAACGCATTTTAACATAATCGCGATCGACAAATTTACCCTTTTAGGCAATACATACACACAGAGGAAAATCCTCCTCCGAGACCGTTTAAAGCGCAAGATTCTCTTTGACTTTCTTCCCTTTTTCTTCACGTTCTCAAGTCTTTTTACTCCGAACAAAGTGGTATTACAACAGCGATGTCCGACTCAAAGACCCAAATTCAACCTTTGCATCAACGACCTATGCAACGACATGAACAGCTTCGCAAGCAGGTCTTGGGGTAAGTATTATAATATCAGTCTCATTGTGAACAGTGGAATACTAACTGAGTCAGAAACTCGAATTTTGCCTCACCCACGGATAACTTAATGTCTCCATGTACGGCCAAGCTACAAGCTCATAAGAATAAACATCTTGCACGGTAAGTTATACTGTCAGCTAAAATTGTAAGGAAAGCGCTAACGATTAGAACAAAACCTCAAAACCTATTCTCTAAGATCAGTCAGGAGAATTGAATGACGTTGTATCATTGTCATGGCATTATATATTCAGAGGCTGAAGCTTCCTACTATACCACGTTTAAATTATTTTTGTTTTGAACTATCATTATTATTCCCTCTATTCGTATACGCATGCGTATGTAAAAAATATATATATGAATATTCATATGCGCCGAAGCCGAGTAAAGCCATTTTCATGATGCTGTCGTCACTACATATTTGTGTATCTTAATATTGTATTCAACTTCATACGAAATCTACATTATAAAAACGGTACAAATCATTCTAGAAAACTGGCGGTTGATTATATATATAGCATGCTTGTTAATTCATATATCCAGTTTTCCAGAAACAATTTTTTTTCCTCCACACATAACACTTAATTCGTTATAATTTACTCGTCACTCTCTTCATTGAGAGCTTCAAAAGTTTGACCAGCAATTCGGTCAAGATCTCGTTGACCATTTTCTGAGATTCTTCGACCACCAGTCTTTCCATATTGTTCAACAATACCAATCTTCTCCAAAGCCTGCAAAACCTTTCGGTTAACTGAACCGGAGGCATCCTTGTGATGTGAAGGTCTGCTACCTCTGTTAATAGTATTACCATATCGCTTGTTTAGTCGGCCAACACCAATATCCTTCTTAAGGTAAAGTTGTCTAGCAATTGAAGCGGATCGCTTGTAGAACCATCCTTCGGAGTCTTGAGGAGGCAACTCATTACCGGCACTGGTCTTGACAAGTTCGACATATCCGGGAACTTCGAGTTTACCTTGTCTTTGTAAGAAGCTGGCGTAAGCATCAATGAACTGCTGAGCAGGAACGTCTCTATTATTAGTTAGTCAATCATTTCTTTAAAAACACTTGCGCAAATATCCTCCAGTGAATCCAATTTGGAAAAACCAACATGAAGCGCCTTGCTCTCTCATCCGCAACTTACCTAACGGTGATTCCAGGCATTATGTTATAAATGCAAAATCCAAAGATATAAAATTTGAAGTTGAAGGGTTGTTGAATGAAATATTGAGTTGTTCCCGATGAGTGGGTTAATCCAAATTGAGCGGTTCGATAGGAAGTACGGTCCACAGTAAATCTGAGCACACATAGAAGCCCTAATCACAGTCTCACGATTATTTGATATTTGACTGGTAACAAATTAGGGCTTCGATTTATAATTTCCGTGCACCGTACGTTCGTATAGGGAAATATCGATATTACGCTTTGTAGATCGATCTGGCTAACGTTCACGTTATAACGTTACTTTGTCGTTAAAGGCGCAAAAGGCAAAGTGCTGAGCTAAAAGCTTGGTTGTCAACGTTAACGCTGCTAGCTCTTAAATATTCGAATATTCGATATATATAGCTTTATAGGATGAGTGGGAGACAACAGTGGGAACAAATTGCACGAGCGCTTCAGGAACAGGCAAAACGTTCCGGGTACACTGGAGGCAGTGGCGGAGCTAGAAAGGGATTTCCCGGTCGAACACCTGTTTTTGCCGGGTTGGGCACTTTGCTACTTGTTGGAGGAGTGATTACTGCTTCAGCTTCATTGTTCAATGTTGATGGAGGTCACAGAGCCATTATATATAACAGAATTGGAGGGGTTCAGCCCACTATTTACAATGAAGGAACTCATATTGCGATTCCTTGGTTTCAGACTCCAATTATTTATGATGTTAGGGCCAAACCAAGAAACGTGGCGTCGTTGACTGGTACTAAGGATTTACAAATGGTTAATATTACCTGCAGAGTTTTGTCTAGACCAAGGGTACAAGCGTTACCTACTATTTACCGTACATTGGGTACTGATTATGATGAACGAGTTTTGCCATCTATTGTTAATGAAGTGTTGAAAGCAGTTGTAGCTCAATTCAATGCTTCACAATTGATCACGCAACGTGAAAGGGTATCAAGGTTAGTAAGAGAAAGTCTTGTTAGACGAGCAGACAGATTCAATATTGAATTAGACGATGTTTCATTGACATATATGACTTTCAGTCCTGAATTCACACAAGCAGTTGAAGCTAAACAAATTGCTCAGCAAGAAGCTCAAAGAGCCGCTTTTATTGTTGATAGGGCCCGCCAGGAGAAACAGGGTGCTATTGTGAAGGCGCAGGGTGAAGCCAAATCTGCTGAGTTGATTGGTGAAGCTATCAAGAAGAGTAAAGATTACGTTGAGTTGAAACGAATTGAAACCGGTAGGGAAATCGCCCAAATTCTTTCCAAGTCTGGTAACAAGGTTGTTCTGGATAACGAATCCCTGTTACTAGATGTTATATCTGATTCAAGGAAGTAAACGAGTCGTTTGCGACGTTATATTGCATATTGTATATATTAATAAGTTAACTGTATTCATTATTTTGATGCTTGAGGGGAAGCAGCAGCAGCAGAAGCAGCAGCTGCTTGCCGTTGCTGCACTCGCCAATTATATACACGAGCTATATTGACCTCTACTATAGTTATATTTTCCCGTAAGAACTCAATATCCTCTTCACAGATATTTAACGATTCCTTTGCAGTTTTTAATTTGGACTCAACCAAGGTTATAGCTTCTTCGGTTGTATATTCCAGCATGACATTAGCACCTAGCCAAAGGTAGACTTTGTCAGTTTGGTCGACGGTGGCTTTAGCATACAAAGTATCATTCAATTCGTAATCAACTTCAATAGGGTCTTCATCTTCACTTCCTTTTAAATGCTTCTCATGAAGGAACTTGACCATGGCCAATGTTTTTTCAATATCTGGTACTTTTTGCCGTAATGCCTCCAGTTTTTGACTAGTGCTACTTTCCATGAACTTGTATTTACCAGCCATTTCTTGCAGTCGGTTCAAAACATCATCGACTTGATTAACGTCCTTGACATAATCACTGATATCTTCAATAAACGGAGCCTGAGGAATTCCTCGAGGATTCACATATGTAGTGTCAGGTCTATGGGTTAGATTTGCATCATTGGGTATAAGTAATTGTCACTTACTTGGACATCCTGACTGTTCTATTTGGAAAGATGTGTATTTATTGTCTTAACGTTGTATGTGCATACAAAACCACAGCTAATTGAAATATATACAGACTAGGATCCTAGATCTGGCTGTCTCTAAGCCCGCGTATTATATATGCTTATATGTACAATCTTGATTTATAGCTGTAATTCAATAAATAAGGCGTTATATGTTATAGCTATGGTATTTACTCGAGTTCAGCTAGCTGGTAAATCTACGTTAACAAATTTGAATGTCGAGAGCTCCTAGCTAACAAGCTTATATAGGTAGTTATAACATGTAAATCTGTAGCTGTGCACCTGTGCAAGTATCGATACGTACGTGTTATAACCTGGCCTTGGTTATTATCGATCTTTGCCTATAAAAATAGATTAAACAAAATTAGGGCTACGCCCTCTTACAGTCCGATCGGACTCAAAAAATCTCACAAGATATCGTTATACTCAAAATCTTCAAATTTCACTCTCCTTCCACTTTTATACGAAACTCATCAATAACATCACAACATGGGTAAGGATAAATTTGCCAAAGAACACAAGAAGGACGGGCACAGATCCGCTCCCAAGTCAAACAATGTCTACTTGAAACTCCTCGTCAAGCTTTACCGATTCCTTGCTCGACGAACTGACTCCAAGTTTAACAAGATTGTTTTGCGAAGTTTGTTTCTATCCAAGGCCAACAGACCTCCAGTTTCAGTTTCACAAATTGCTCGTGCTTTGAAGAACCACAAGGATGACAAGACCACTGTTGTAGTTGTTGGTACTGTTACTGACGACGATAGAATCTTTGAGTTCCCCAAGACTACTGTCGCTGCTCTTAGATTCACTGAAACTGCTAGAGCTACTATTGTCAAGAACGGTGGTGAAGCTATCACTCTTGATCAACTTGCTAGACGTGCTCCTACTGGTCAAAACACTCTGTTGTTGAGAGGCCCCAGAAGCCACAGAGAGGCTGTCAGACATTTCGGTTTTGGTCCTCACAAGGGTAAGGCTCCTAAGGTTATCTCCAAGGGTCGTAAATTCGAGAGAGCCAGAGGTCGTAGAAGATCAAGAGGTTTCAAGGTCTAAACCATTAGTGCAGCTAGTACACGTGTATGAATCCTTTGAAATCCATTCCAAAAAGCATGCTGATAGGTTTATATATATATTAAGGTGGAAGGAATAGCCATAATGAGATATGGATATAAAAAATTAATAAAATTTTGCACAACCCCAATTTTTCCCTTTTATTCTTGCAACTTTGGATATATATTTTCATAGTGGGAGGATAATATTTCATGACATTCTATTCTATTTCCTATTCAAAGCTTGACGTATGTAATAATAATAATAAAAAAAAAAAAGAAAGAAAGGGTGCTTGGCATATCTGGGTCCCGCTTGTTTGATAAAACAGTAACGCCGCACCAACCATGCTTCGTGAAAGCCCATAACATCAGAATTAATATTAAGCATTGAGTCGTTCAACCCGTGAGCTCGCCTTCTTCAAATATATAAATTAGCTAATACTTTCTACGAGTATCTCGTGACTCTCTTGTGTGGGTATGGGAAAGGACATAGTTCTTTACTTTTGAGTCAACCGCCACGTCTAACGGCGATTCACCATCTTTATTCAACTTGGTACCATCAGCTCCTTGATGCAGAAGTTCAATTGCAACATCAGCATTGCCCTCAGCCAGAGCATGGTGCAACGGAGTCCACCCACTTGAATCAGTGGCATTTATAGGTGCCTTATATTTCAACAACAATCGAACCATTGACAATGATCCAATGGATACGGCTCTGTGCAAAGGTGACTGCTGCAAGCTATCCTTCTTCCCTGCAGAAGCGCCACGTTCTAGCAACAATTTAGCTGCCTCTAAATGTTTTTTGGATACGGCAAAATGTAACGGGGTTTGGCCCATGTTCGACTTGACATCAACATCATCGGCGTCATTTAACAACTCCCGTAATGTAGCTACACATCCAACGGATGCGGCAACATGTAAAACAGTCCACCCAGCGTGGTCTTGTATGTTATAGTATTCAGCTCGTACTTTTGGGTCGTCGTCGAGAAACATGATCAGGATCGACGAAACATCAAGCCTTGATTCAGCGATTGACCAGAACAGTGGCGTTCGGCCATCATCGTCTATTTGGTACAGTGCCTTCTTGTCTTTCTGCAAAATCAGGCGGATTGTCTGGACGTCTCCTTTCTTTGCAGCGTGGTGCAGCGAGTTCTCAGACATTTGTCAGTCAGTTTTGGAAATTTTGTGGGGAATGGTGATGTCTATTAATAATGAACGGGCGCTCGCGTTTACATGTACATGTGCACTTGCAATATTGATCATGATATATTGAGCGTTCGGACCGGTCTAAGCTCTCGACCGCTCGCGCTATATGGTAACGTTGTTAGTTAATCGATATCCTTGGCCATGGTGTACCGTACGTACGTACACGCGTATCGTTCGATAATGAAAATTATGAAATACATGCGGCTATAGCGCTACCTGGTACCGCAGCGCTGTTACCAAATTACGCGTATGATAACGTTAACCGTTGCAAGCTTTGGGCACACATCTTTTGTATACATGAATGGCATCGTGTCAATAAACATTATAACTACTATTTAGAAACAAGTATTATAAGAAATATCAGCTTGGTGAAGTATAGCTAGTATTAGCACTGGGCATCTGGATGTCCGGCACTCAGCAACAATTGGCCGCTAAGCGGTACTTGGACAAAGATATAGCCAAGGGGTTAAGTGACCGAGTTTACGATAAACGAAAAATTGCTGCATTGGAGTTAGAACAAGTTATACGCGAGGCAGTTGCTCAGGATAATACCGAAGTTATTCATGGAATTATAGACCAGCTATCTAGGGAATATGCTTATGCTGTTCACCATCCTAATGCACGTAATGGTGGATTGATCGGATTAGCAGCTACTGCCATTGCACTGGGCCAAAACGAAGTAGCGGTTTACCTTGATGATATTATTCAACCTGTCTTAGCGTGCTTTGGCGACCAAGACGCACGGGTCCGTTATTACGCTTGTGAAAGTATGTACAATATCGCCAAAGTAGCCAAGGGAGAAATTCTAGTATATTTTAATGAAATATTTGATGCATTGTGTAAATTAGCAGCTGATTCTGAACCTTCGGTGAAAAATGGCGCGGATTTGTTGGATAGACTGATAAAGGACATAGTTGCTGAAAAGGCCGCTACATATGTATCGGTTTTACCTAAAAAAGTGATTATTCCTCAACCACCCTCTCCTAATAACTTGGGGATGTTTGAAGATACAGAGGAGTTGAGCCAACGCACAGCACAGAATGAAACCTCGTTTTCATTGCCCAAATTTATTCCGTTGTTAATGGAAAGAATATATGTTATTAATCCTAGTGCCAGGATGTTCCTAGTTTCGTGGATGGTATTGCTAGATTCTATTCCTGACTTGGAATTAATTACCTATTTGCCCTCCTTTTTAGGTGGTTTGATTTTATTCCTTGGAGATCCCAACCGAGATGTTAGAGTAGCTACTCATTCTTGTTTGACGGGGTTTTTGCAAGAACTACGGCGAATTACTGAGATCAAAAGAGAAGCATTGAGCAAGAACACTAAAAAAAGTGAGAAGCATGATTCCGCAGAATCACTGAATGAGTCGACCAAACCCGTTTCTGATAGTATTAAGGAGCCAACGGTATCAACACCCACGAAGCTGCCCGAGGAAAAGGGTAAAAATGATAATACGGCATCGTCAAGCTCCATAAACAGTATAGAGTTCCCTAATATAACCCAGCGAAATAGTGTCGATAGTAAAGAAGCTACTGAGCACAATCAAGAAAAAGAACAAGAAAAACAGACAGAAAAAGAAGAAAAAGAAGAAAGCAAGGGAGGGGGAGAGCAGGAAGAAGAAGAGGAGGAGGAAGAAGAAGAAGAAGAAGAAGAAGAAGAAGAAGAGGAAGACGACGAAAGTGATGATGAAGAAGAAGAAGATGGTCAGTATATACCGGGTCAAGATGTTCATATTAACTTTGACAAGATTATAGAAATTCTGATATCGCATTTGGATTCATCTGAGGAAGAAATCCAACTCACTGTTTTAGCGTGGATAGAGGGGTTGTTAGAAATTGCGCCGCTAAGTGTTTTGCCCCATGGACCTCGGCTTTTATCTGTATTATTACCTACAATGGCATGTGAAGGCACTGAATTACGCGAATCTGCTGAACGGGTCAATAATAAAATGCTCGATTTAATTTTATCGTTACCTGATGAAGGCCCGGATGAAAACCTTAGCGATACGTTGGACTATTCTGCAACTGTTAATGCATTGACTTTGCATTTTCTTAATGAAAATGAACAAACACGTGTTGCTGCGCTTGATTGGCTATTACTTTTACACAGAAAAGTACCTAAACGAGTTTTGGCAGTGAACGATGGAACATTCCCAGCATTGCTCAAAACTCTTTCTGATCCTTCTGAACTAGTAGTAACTAAAGATTTAGAATTACTTGCTCAGTTATCTTATAATTCACCCGATGAATATTTTACAGTATTCATGGTTAACCTTCTCAATCTATTTTCGACTGACAGAGGGTTACTTGAAACCAGGGGCAACTTGATAATCCGACAATTATGTATAAGCTTAAACCCCGAGAGAATATATCGGACTCTGGCAGATATACTTGAACGTGATGATGATTTAGATTTTGCCAGTATAATGATTCAAAACTTGAATAACAATTTGATAAGTGCACCGGAGTTGGCAGAGCTACGAAATAGATTACGTGGATTTAATACTCGTGAGGGAATACAACTTTTTGTGACATTATTCAAATCATGGAGCCATAGTGCACCAGCAGCATTATCTTTATGCTTGCTTGCACAGGCTTACGAACATGCTTATCTTTTATTACAAATAATGGTTGAATTTGAAATGACTGTTTCTCAGTTAGTGCAAGTCGATAGATTGGTACAGTTGTTGGAATCGCCAGTTTTTACTCAGCTACGGTTACAACTACTTGAACCTGATAAATACCCATATCTTTATAAATGTTTATACGGCATACTAATGCTGTTACCACAATCAGCATCATTTGAAACGTTGCGACGGAGGCTAAATAGTGTTTCGTCCATTGGGTATGTTCATATTCCTCTGGCAAGACGCGGGTCGACAGGGTCGAACTCTACGAATAATTCAACAGCAGTGAACTCCACTTCTTCTCAACCAGCTATTAGATGGAACGAACTTTTAGAAAAATTTAGAAGCTGCCAACAAAAATTGCAATCCAGCAGGTATCGCGCTGATGACCAAGCACATACAAAGCCATGGGCATTTAATGGGTCAACGGGTGTTTTAGGATCCTCGCCATCAAGTGGAGGCGATAGCGATCTATCAAATTACAAGAGAAATGGCCGAGCAAATATTCCCGGACATCATGCACGAACAGGTTCTAAGAACAATAATTTAGTACCCGTGCGAACCAGTTCTACTGGTGGTGCAAGTTCTTCAGAAACGAACCTCAGTCCTGCTGCTTCTGGGCTTAGAAGGTTCACAGCACGAGGTGCGTTCAATTTACGAAGAAATAATACTCAATCCAAGAAATAATTTATAAGTTAACGTATATCACAATGCATCTAATAATCAGTACTATTGAAAAACCGGCTCAGTACTTTTTTTATAGCTATTTTAGTCGACTGAATGGCCTTTTTGATTTTTTCCTTGATGAGGAATCATCCGTTGGTGACGGAGGCTTGTCGTCAAAACTGTATTTAGTACCTCTACGTTTGACATATTGGTTTGTAAGCCGCCTGTACTCCAATTCTAAGTTTCGGTGATTAGCCTTTACGAAAAATAAAGTAAATTAAAAGATAAAAAATAAAAAAAGAGAGGTACCCGTAATACTCACGGTTAGAGATTTTTTCGAAAAGTTTGACCATTAGGAAGTACTTTTCGCAGAGTAAACCACAGCACAACGAACGAGTGAACTAAGAGTCCTCAGAGGAGTAGAATCTTTGATGAAATTTGGTTCACCGATATCCGAGATCGTTGACTAATGTTACACTGATCGAGTTGCCCACAACGTTAACCGGACCAATTAGGTTTACACCCACGTAACGTACGTTTAACGTTACCGTATGCTACGTTATACGTACTTTGATATTTACTGTGCGCTAAACCGATCGGCGGCGCCGTGCGTAATTTAGCATGTGCACGCGATATATAAGATTAGAGATCTGCATAATATTACCCCTGAACTTCCATTTGCGGTTTATAAAATATGATGATGATAATCTATTCGCTTTAAGCTTATTGCCAGAGCGTCAATAGATATGGATACATAATTTCTTATATAGGAAAGTCTTGTGAGTTTTTGATTTGTTGTTCAGTTCTCCGGCTGTATTTGTACAACAAGTGTTTTAGGGGCGCTAACTCGAGCTCAGCACATTCGTATACTTCAAAACATCAATTGACCAACCAACATAATCCACTTCATGCTGTAACTTTGCTGTTCATATCGGCAGCTAGACGGAGTGTCACGTAGGAGTGTAGCAAAGCAAGAAGGCAGGCAAACCTATGGCTATAGAGATCCAATTCCCACTACTAACAACTGTAGCCAAGTTGATTGCAATACCGACACCGAGCGGACCTATCTCAGCTAAGACTATCAACGATACTAGCAATGCTATTGAAGAGAAAACCATATTTATAGCCATGATTATAGCCACGTTATATCCGGGGATATTCACACCCTCAATGAATAAAGCGGTCACAACACTTACCGCACCCATAAAAAGGCTTGTCAGTGCAAACACGTTAAGAACATTTGCTGGTATACCTTTGATTGCGGTGGTCTTTAAACCATGTGTACTACTATTCAATAAGGAGTATTGTACAGCGAGCTTGACCACCACTATCAGAGCACCGATTACTGATAAAGGTAGGGTGGCCAGAACAATCCCACCCTGCGAGTGCAACACTGCAGTGTTCAATATTTTGACAGCGAGAAAACCCAATTTCGAAAGACCTGGAGGAGCAACAATAACATTGGCGCCTTCAATCATTTTCTGGAAAAATCTCTGGTAAAAATAGAGAAGAGGTATCACAGCTGTTCGGACTTCTTTGAATGCTGCGTCGACAGTTCTGGAGCGTATCCAAAGATTGATCGGATACAAAGATGCCACAAGAATAATTCCTATTAACGACTTGCCCGCTATATTAGCATTTACAATCCTTTTGGTTTGCCGAGGCCCATGGAGCACAATAGAGATTAAGCTGCTCATTATCCCATGCATCGCCAAAAGCGTGAATGGATAGGGGAAAAGTCTCAAACACCAATTATTGGTGGTTCCCAATATAACCGTCGCTAGAACGTATATTCCTGCATATTGTAATCGTTTAGTGTCAATATATTTGGATTCCATTAGGAATTCGGTGTCCAAAGCCAGTCTCTGGAATAATAGTAAAATTTTCGGATATCCTTATGGCTAGAAATATTGGCGCATGCAAGCGGTTGAGCTCCTATTTATAAATTTATAAATTTATTATTAAAATTATAATTAACTCGTGCCCATGGCTTTGTCATATATACCCCACCTCATCGGGTACCCGATGCATCTGGAGAATATTCATGATGATGATAATTTATTCGCCTCAAGCATATTGCCAAAGGGTTTCTATATGGATACATGGTATTCTATATCAAAAGGTCTTGTGGAGTTTTTGACTCGTGTTCAGTTCTGTGGTTGTATTTGCACAGCATGTATTCGAGGGGTGCTAACTCAGCACACTCGGGGATTCCGAACGTTCGTGTGCGATCAGTTGTGTAGCCTACGTCATTTGTGTGCTAGAAACCTGTGCTATAACAAAAGTTTAAGCTGTAGATTTTGAAATGAGTGTGCGGACAAAATTAAACTCGCGTATAGGTTACCATATTAGTATTTTTCTCTGACCCAATGTTAACTGAATCCCCACACAAATTATTTTTTCATCACACTGATAATTTTCAGTTATCAACAGTAGTCAAAAAATCAAATTTCTATGGATAACTGTACTATGTACCACAACAGATTTATAGCTCCATGGCTTGCTCAATTTTAACACTTATCGTGAATTATACTAGTACTCAGGATCCTGTATGATCATGATGAGACTAAGGAACATGTTAAATTAATTCGAATTCCACATATAAATCACAAATGTCCAACCAGAATAGAGTGCCGGCCATAACGAGAGCCTTCCAAGATATCTTTGAAAAGTTTCCTCATCGTTCAGCTGATATTGAGCCACTAGTAAAACAAGTGTTTACTGCAATGGGGGATTATGTGCGAGATCAAACAATCGAACACCTTCGGCAAACGGAACTGGCAAAGACCCGTATTATAGATATACTGGATGTAATAGTTAGCTTGCTAAGGGAATTATTTGATATGCAAAAAATGAAGAGATCTGAAGCTGATCTATACTTGGATCTGAGTAACGTATATATGAAACATTACCAGTCTGTTAAAGATAATCCAGCCATTGATGCAAGTGTTCCTGTTCTATACTTGAATCTGAGTAATGCATATATGAAACATTACCAGTGTCTAACTACAGATGATCCAGATATTGATGTTCCAGTTGCTGCTGACACGTCGCCGATAGAACAGAGTGCTTCTGATCTTGGTGCGAATTATGGTACTTCCACAGAAAAGGTATCTGCACCACCACAAGTGCCTTCGCCATTACCACCCGCGCATGCAGTATATACACCAACGGCACGCAAACTTTCTGTTGTTTCTTTCTTGGAGAGTAAGAAAGCTGATTATGGACAGAGGTCATGCATTCCTGACAGCTGGTTCGTATTTCCTATAAAAGCTTTCAGCTTGTCCCGTGATACAAAGAAGAGGAGAAATGCTATCACGCTTTGGAATGAGTTTTTGGTTGGCACAGAAACAAAGCCCTCTGTAGCTTACATGGAAGAGACTTACGGTAATCAGTGGCGTAAGTCTACTACTGAGAGAACTTACTTTGAAAGAAGAAAAGGGCTGGTCCAACTTCTGGCATACTCATTTGTTGATGACTTTTTACCGCAATGCCCAGAGTTAGATATGGATCCTTGTATTGACCAGTTCTTTAAATGCGTCGACTCTTTTCAAGATAATCTTAAACCTCCCACGCTTTCTACCTTGGTAAATTTAGCTGGGAAATGGAGGTCTCGGAAAATACGCGTGAATTTTATGAACTACGAAGAGACTATAGCAGCTTTCAACAAGTCTCTCGAGGAAGAGAGGGTTACTCAAGATGAACAGTAAGAACATGGACAGAAATTCACTCCTGAAGTGTTTGTTTCAGAGTTTGGAGATAGGATCGCTTCTGATCTTAGCTCAACTATCAATTTTCTACACTTTCCTTTTTGATTTCGTTTTGTTTTATGGATGTAATAGTTTTTATAGGACTTTTGGGAACACAGGAATCCATATTATAATATTAGATTCAAAGACTAGTGCTGGAAAAGATAGTATGAGATGTAAAAGTTTCATATACCTTTGCTAATATCCAGTTTGGGTTAGCATTAGTGAATATATTTTTGAGACCAGGCCAGCTAGCTAAGACCAATAGCCAGCTGTACTTACCTATACGATAATAATGATACCAATAATAATAACAATAATAATAAAAACGGTAGTAAAAGTGGACAACTGATCTAGTAGCCCCGGATACGTAGGTAACATAATACAACGCTATAAACAATTTAATGTACCATGACCACATATGTTCCCTTTTATAATATATTAGAGAGAACTCCTTCGAAAATAGTACACTCTGTGAACCAAGCTATTCCCAAAGCTTCATCTGAAGAGTCCACAAGGTGCATATGTAAAGTCGCTTTTTGCAAGGCCTTAGCAATGCCTGGAGACTTTCCTAGACGAAAAAATCTGAATCTTTATAGTTCTCGAGAATCAAAAATCTTTAGGTTTCAAGGACAGCTACCGGATCAGGTGTATGATTTGCTAGATTAGAAATAGCCTGCCAAACCTTCTGGCATGCCCTTGGCCTAGTCTGAGCTAAGTACAATGATATCCTCCAAAAGCACAGGAGCGGACACAGGCGCTGAAGCAGGGGCTGACGTAGGTGTACATGCATTTGCTTGTTCATCCCTATATTTCGTCTCCTTGTGGAGCGTCTTATCATGACTAACAGGAAAGATACCGGCACTTGCAAATGAAGCCTCAATATTTTCCCTAGTCATCGCAGAAGCCCGAGGAACAGAATACAGCCTGGCCCAATCAACATTTTGCATTTTTACTTCTAACAGCCCATGGTGGTCGGAAAACAAATCTCCACTCGCTTGCTTGAGAGGTGAAAAAAAATCCAACGTCAAGAGGCTGCAATACACATCGATGTGAACTATTAGGAGGCATAACAAGAAGGTTTATGCCGGCCTTAAAGCAATCCAAGATAACTAAGCGCGACACATAACTTCCATGGGCAGCTAATATGAGTACAATCTTTTCACCTTGAGCTCTTTCCTTAGCAACCATTCTAAAGTTGTGGAGCCACTTTCTCGCAATGTTCTCAAGAGACCATACGCCTCGCTCTGCCTCAAACCTCCATTTCTCAAAGTATTTGTCTTTCGGAATCCACGAGCGAGGCCCCTTTCTTCCGAGCCCCTGGGAAATTACTACTGGATAAAAGCAAAATCCGTCTGCAGATACACATTCAAGGATGGTGATATTTCCTTTGCGGGGTGGCTCTGCGCTAGGTGCATTTATGTCCACAAGGTTTATAAAATTCCGTCGACCCTTAATAGTATCACCTTCGCTAAACTCAATTTCATCCATAGTATAAATGTTCTTTGGCTTCACACCCCCCGTTACAATAGTTTCATACAAGCACTGATGCCAAACCGAAAGCTCATCTTCGTTTACCGGTAGAAGAGCACCCACAAGACCACCAGCTCTGGCACTTATTACATAATTGTGACGCCTGATGAAACTGTCTACCATGACTAGTGAATTGGACGAGCGGGCTCGAGACTGCGTGGTAACGGTTCTGCCTCAACAATCCTTTCGTGCTCTTCAGCAAGACAACGCCAAAGTGACATGCCGTCATGGTCCTTCATGAGAAATACAATATCAGATGTATCCAAAGGACCCTTGTTCATATAGTCATGGAGATTGTCTAGTAGAAGAAATGACACGAGAGATGAAAAAAAGCTTGCGGCTCAAGGGACAGCCTGCTTTGGAAAATTCAATAACCCAATTTATTAACAGCTTCGCTTGAGAAGCACACAGAAGTTGCTTCTCAATATGAGCTTCCGTAATCGTTGCTCTTCCTTTGCGTCTCTTGCCAATGCTATCAGGATGGACATTAAAAATTTTAAAGCAGCAGCGGCTTCTTTGTCAGTGACATATGTGCCTTTATTCCTTTCCTCCAATGCTCTCGTGATGCGAAAACTACGATCACTTTCGCGTCCAATTGAAAGCCTTGGAGCACCTCTAGTGGGAGGCATATTGTCTGTAGTTGAGGAGGTTAAAAAACTGGGTCATGGACAATCCCAATATTAATTACAACGCGTCTTTACAAATTAGTTTGATATCAACGTACGCGTATACGTACGTGTAATTATGCGCGCGCGAATTGATCATCAGAACACTTGTGTATTCGATCGAAGAGTCGAGTTAACGATTTAGAGTCAGATGTAGAATGTTTTATATGTTATATCCGATCTAGAGTCCTGTAGTTCTTAACCAATCAATCAATTATTCTTTTATGTTTTACTAAGATTCCTACTTACTTGGTTTCAACAATATTCTAAGCCGTACCAGCTTGAAAGCTGCCCGGTTATATTGTGCTATTGAGTACGGGAATAAGTATTACTAACAGCTGTTAAGATTCTTCCAGTTTCGCGAGGAATCGACACACTAGTACTAAAGTTTGGCGATCGTCGGCTATCAGATCACTTTTTAGGTGATATAAATCGGGTCAATTTATAAAGGGTGGGCCTCGGCTTAAGATAAGACGATATTTACCCCGAACTCGGTAAAGTTCTAGATTATTTAAAAGTGTTATCAGTGATAAGATCTTGACGATATGGTGTATTATGGTCAATGCAGATATCCTATATTATGGCTTATAAATTTGATCAACTTCTTAAACCCCCACGCAGATATAGAAATAAACGTTAAAGATTTGATAGTTTAAGGAGTTAATTTTCTTGCCAAAAGTTTTGATTCTATTGAATTTGGCTTGTAATTTTGATGGGGATTCTGTTTAATATCGAATTGCCATAAAATCTTTACAAATCTACATTATATTTATGTACGATGGTTTGGTGGAGCGAATTCTTTGATAAACGGGACATCAAAGTTATATATGTTCCGTCTACTGAAAATTGGAGTTATATGCCGTAAAATTGAATACTTTTAATTTATTACAGGTGGCTACGGGGGAATAAACAGAAATACAATGATCTAATAATTAATTAATACAAAAATAATACAATACAAAAAAAATTTAAGCTGGGCTTGAACAGGTGAAAGTGGTTGATCTGATGCTGATGCTAATGTTGATGCTGATGTTGATGTTGATGTTAATATTGATGCAAGTTCTGATGCTGATGCTGATAATAATTGATGCTAAGGTTATGCCAATGCAAAATAAAATAATACCAAGGTGGGGAGTATGCCAATTAATAGAGGGATAATGGAAGCTATTCTTGTTAGCTGTATAGCATGTTTTTAATATTTTTTGTGACGCCCCAAACCGACTGCAGTTTGAGCTTTCCAATTTCTGATATTTTTTTTTCTCTTTCTTTTTCTTTTTCTTTTTCTTTTTTTTTTTTTTTTTTTTTTTTTTTTTTTTTTTTTTTTTTTTTTCATACTCCTTTACAGTAAGTTAAAGCCATCTTAGAATCTTCTATTTGGGAAAATTGTTGGTGGTACTTTCAAATTTTCCCGCGCGACCTATATTATAACGCATATTTTATGGCCATGGATCCAGAGCTCTCTACCCCAGAAATCCTTAAAATTAGCTCCAAATGTCGGTGAAAATTGCGGCATGCCATTACTCCATCATAATCAACACAACCAGCGCCCTGGAGCTGTTAGCTAATATTAATTGTTATCCTCCGAACGTATATATATATATATATGTACGTACATTGGAGCATGGCTTAGCCCTTGTACGAGTAGGGTATATACGTCCACATGATTGCATCCACAATCCCTGGTCGATGAAACCCAATTGCAATCCAATCCAATCCAATCCGGCTAATCTTGTATGCACATCCATTCTACATGCACAGAAAAATTTGTCGGTTAAAACGTCGGCGTTATATATCGTCACGCATGGAATTATCATATGCATCACGACATCTCCCCACATGTCTCACGACCCCATGTCCACCATGATTTTATTGGATTTCTATTTACATTTTATCTGAATCGATACCAGTAAACTTGTATTTGGTCCATTGGCGGCAGAAACTTCGGGGGTTGTCTAAAAAGCGGGGAAATTTCAAGAAAAAAAAGGTTTATAGGAACAACTATATAAGTTTAACTGTCCCCAACCAAGGAAATACTTTAAAAAACACCAGTAACTAGGTCAGTCTTCTACAATGACATTTCACGAATCCCTGAAATATTCTAGCGTTGCACCTAGGATCAATACTGATAGCAAATCTGGCAAATATATTCCAACTACTTTTCCAATTGGGCCATTCACTAAATTTGTGAATAATCCTATTCTAAGGCCTAACCCTGCTAACGGATTCGAAAGCGCTTATCTGTACAATCCAACTGCAATCGTTGTTGATGATAAAGTGTTCTTGCTTTACCGAGCTCAGGGCCCTGATAAGGTTTCAAGGATTGGGCTTGCTTGGTCTGAAGACGGATATGAGTTTACCAGGTTAGATAAGCCGATTCTTTCTCCGACCGAACCCTGGGAACAAGGTGGAGGTTGTGAGGATCCCAGAATTGTTAGAGTAGATGGCGTTTTTTATCTCACCTATACTGGCTATGATCTGGATAAGGCTAAACTTTGTCTAGCAACATCCACAGATCTTTTAAACTGGAAGAAGTACCCGCCATTGTGGCCTGACTTCATCGAGTCGATCAATTCGCCTGAAGGAGACCATGCCATAAGAGTTAATTGGTCAAAAGCTGGTGCAATCATTCCAGAAAAAAATAAAGATGGCAAGTATGTTATGTTCTGGGGTGAGGGAAATATTTATTCTGCTGAAAGTACAGACTTAATCAACTGGAAAACTAGTAAGTTCCCCCATTACTTTGCACAGGGTGTACATCCATGGGAAACCTTCCTCATCGAGCCTGGTCCAGCACCCTTCAAGACAGCTGATGGCAAGTGGATTCTTATATACAACGGTGCGGCAATAGGGGACGCCAGGTATGAACGGAGACAGTACTCTGTAGGGCAGATGCTAGTCGATCCGAACAATTTGAAACATGGGCCACTTGCTAGAATAGAAAGACCTCTCCTCGTACCTGAGACCGAAGAGGAGAAAGTTGGTCAAGTTGGCCAAGTTTGCTTCTGTGAAGGAGCTGTTCAATTCAAGAATCAATGGTTCCTCTATTACGGGCAGGCGGATAACGAGCTCGCGGTAGCTGTTTCTCCTCTGTACCACGAAAAGGCCTAATTCATCACATGGGTATGAAACTTCGTACTTAACCAATTTCTCTTTTCATTTGCCTTCATAGATTCGTTTTTAATGGGACTGAAGAATTTTATAGCCATAAATCTATAGCCCATCGCTTATAATCTATAAAAGCTCTCAAACTCTTTGACTGAATTCATCTCTAGGGGCTTTTCATCCCAAGCTAGTACATATATACGTCCAGAAACTTTTGCCCACCTGCTAGCAAATACAGTATGTTTTTTTACTAAATTTTAGGTTTAGACAAACACTGAGATGCCAGCTATAACATAGCAGGACCAACTTTTACCTACCTCACAGCAATTATTTATTCATTTCACAATTTTTTTCTCTTTCTACTCTTTCACCTCTGGCTCTTTTTACCCATGTTACCATTTATTACTAAGATACCCTTGTCACGAACATCTGGGCAAAATCATTCGGTAATAGTGAGCCGGGTCAAGACCTCAGTTCGTTAAAGTTTTTTCTGGGATTTAAATTTACTAGTGCTGTAGATTTATAATTATAACTGCATGGCCATGGGCATCGCATAACACTTAAATTTTCTGTACTATAGCTAACTATAGTACTGCCAGTACTAGTAATTACAAGCACCCGAGCTCGAGCTCTTAATTAATTCCACTGCAGCTGCAGCTAGCGCTCCATGATCATGATCGGACCAGTTAACGCGTTGGCACGCATAATATAGTAACATCTATGCATCTGTTAATCAAATGTAGGCCTAGGCATAATCTATTACAGCTGACCAAGGCGTAGCTTCACAATTCGGATATCCGACAACATATCCCAATGTAAATTAATAAGAGTCTAGCTAGCTAGGTAATTGCAATATTAGTATACCGACAGCTCGAAATTCCGCCCCGCCTAGAATCATGCTATCTAACGTAGTTCACGAGTCAAATTGGCCTGACGGTATGCATGGGGCGGTCAATAATTTCAAGTGTCAATCATTCCATGTCTTGGGGTGGAAAAACGATAACCTCCAGTTCAATACAAAAAGCGCCTTTATTGGAATGTAGGGGATTAACTCAAATATTTGATAATATCATATGCCAAACTTTGTTAATTGCAAATAACATATATCTTTAAAAGCTCGGACGCGTATAAATGCACGTACGCGTGATTTTAATGCGAATTTAATGTGGTGGCAGAGTTCACATTATTCTATTTTCGACACGATCGCGTAGAATGTGCGCCAAACATTTTTCAAATCGGGTCAAATTAAACTCTTAGGACGCGACTCGATCGCGTCAAGACGCGCGTCGATCTTCGCGTAAGCGCGCGTGGTGGAAAAACGCGAGCTCGCTCCCTAAAACAGATAATTATCGGTCCAAAGTCCATGCACGGGAGGACGTAAATTTAAACTTTGCTACTCTAACTGAGATTGCCCAAAAGTAACGACCAATGCCGTCCACCCTTTTTGGCTTAAACAAACCTTCGCGATAACCGTTCACACGCGCTTAAACACGCTTGCTAGCAGTAGCGCTTAATTTCACACACACATATTTTAGCTTTCACCAATTAATACTTACAACCAGCTGGTTCGGTATATATTGGTCGACCAAGCACACATTAAATATTTTTTTTGTTTATTTCACTCGCTCGTGTTAGTTTGACACATCTTTTTTTGGGGGGTCTTATCAACTTGAAAAATCTCATTCATATTTGAGAAATAACGAATATTAACCAGAGCATCGTGTTTGAAAACCCGTGAATATTTGCACTTCTTGGTGTTTTCGCGTGCTGGTGATTACTAACGGAAATTAGTACTCTTGATATACCAGACTTCGGCAAGGATGGAGGAAGTGCAAGGGTTAGATTTGCCCTCAAGGCCAATGAGGAGTAAGTTGAATGAAAATAATGGCGCGAAGACGCGACAATATACAAAAAAATTGCTAACCATTGTAGTAAAAATCCTTTATACGTTTGATAAAGATCATGCGACAACTTGTTTGGCGCGTACAAGCAAGTGCTATGACGTTCCAGTGACGTATGCAACCCCTGATAAATCACCATTAGGACTTATTGATTTGGGGATATGCTTGAAAACAGTATGTGAGAGTAGCCCGGAACTAGCCGTATTTGATCAATCGGACTTTGTTGTATATTCCGTGGATTTCACAGAAGAGAGTTCGCCGCTAGTTGGCCATGGGATGCTATCGTGGCTACTTTTGAAAACATTGGGTTCAGACCAGTTACAAACTGGCGGTAGCAATAATGAGAAACGAAAATCAATAACGGGCCAAAGGAAACAGAGCTCGCCTGTTGTATCGCCCAATAGTAGTTCCCTGGATATCTCTTCACCAACAGAACAAAACTCTCCCGAACTAACATCACAAGGTCCATTATCAGATAATTCTCCTCTGTTTCAATCTTCTTTGTCACCAAATTCTCCTCATAATGATGTATTCAATACTGGATCACCCAGTCAACAGCAGGGAAATGTATCAACTCAAAAGTTGCCACAAGTGCCTGTAGTTGGGAGAGTTACCAACAACATTCTTCCTTTTTACAAATCAAGTGAAACTCTTGAAATACAATTGAGGCTAACGCCTACTAACTTTGTTCAAAATGATTATATTAATTCAATTAAGATGTACAAGTCTTTGGCAGATGTGCTTCCAGGGAACTTCAACCATCCGGAATGGGCAAAGTTTGCTATCAATAATCTAGAACTTCTTGACTATGCATCTACAAATCGGTCAAAAGCATCAGAATCGGCAAAGGATCAAGACGATCAACAAGAGTCATCATCATCATCATCATCGTCGTCATCGTCGTCATTACCCCCTCAAAGACTACAACAACGCAAGCTTCAGTCTCGGGACAACTTTGACCTTTCTTCAACAACGTTGGTGACTGATAGTCTTGACAATTCTCCATTTCCTGTACCTGTCCAAAATAGAGTTACGCGGCATGTTAGATATACTGGTAATTCATCAGCTCAAGCAATGCCAATAGCTTCTTCACCGCCTTTATCTTCGTCTTATTACCACAGTGATTCTCCAGCTGTCAGTCAAATGGATGCGAGAAGAGAAGTGCCAACTCTATCATTGCCCTATAGCATGGCATCAATGGACGACCGCCCAAGTTCACCTGTGGAAGTTGATGACAATGATAAACAGGCTGACTCATCAAATAGCCCAGTCGAAGCTTCAAGCTCAATATCACCACAAGAAGACGATGATTCTAGGAAAGCTCGAAACACTGCTACTGCAATTACTAGGGCAAGAAGGCGTAACAGTGCTAAGGATGCTAATAATGGTAAACCAAAACGACGAGCGACTATAGAGCAGTCGTTATTAGATGCGATAATGGCGGGCGAAGCACCAGCATATTGTATGAACTGCGGCAACATTAAAACCACTGCATGGAGACGCGTTGACGACTATCTTCTTTGTAACCCATGTGGATTATATTTAACCAATAAAAAGGAAATGCGACCCCAGCATTTATGGGATAAATCCAAAAAGAAAAAAGAAGATGCGCATCCTGCCCCCAAGCAAATGGAAAAGATTATCAGGGAACAGCTAGAAAGAGCGAGGAAGGAAAAGGATAAACTTGAAAAGCAACAGCAACAACAGGATGGGGCTGTTGATCAACCCCCTAAGAAAAAGCGGCGGCAAAAGAAACAAGACACACAACAAAAGAAGCCTGAAATTGCTTCTACTATAACCAATACAGCATCCAAATCAACCAGTGCATCTGCTCAGTCAGTGGCCAATTCAGGGCTTGTTCTTCCAAATGCAAAACATTCAGTATCGCTACAAATGGGTAAAGATCTTACTGGCGATACTCCAGATGATACCCAAACATCGCCACGGGGGAAACGCAGTTATTCGATTCCTGAACGGTCATTAGCATCGAATCAACTGGGTTCAGCTGCAACAATAGCAGCTACAGCTGCAGATGTACCATCTTCGGCATTGTACTCGGATGATAATAAGGAAAATGTTCCACCAGCAAACGAAGGTAACCCTAATTTTGATGACGATAACGATGATATGAGATCATTATTCAGTACTCCACATAAAGCACATCCTACCCAATTCCAAACTCCTCGGAAACAGCAGTTACCGTCGGATTTGGAAACACTTACTCCTGCATCCAAATGGCTAGCCAAGTTTCTGCAAGCTTCGGGGGGCGCTAGTGGGCATCATGATGATGGTAACAATCTTTTAGATTCTCCTTCGACTGCTGCAGAAATATTCAAGTCATTCCTTGAATCGCCGTCGAAAGTGGCCAACAGCTTTGATCACTCATTTGGTATGGCTGGAGAAAGTTCCAATTCTCATGACAAAAATAGAGACCCTAATTTATTTGGTATGATGTACGATTTAGATCTGCAACATCCAGCCAGTGCCGCTAGTAGTGCCAGCTCCGGAAGCAGCAGTGTTAGTAGTAATGCAGGAGATTCATCTAGTACTGGAGGAAATACAATAGCGAGAACCAAGAGTACTGGTAGTGACGATAAAAGTGAGAAAAAATCCCCCGAAACCAATTTACAAAATCGAGTATGCTCATCACCGCCAATGATGTTATACTGCAACACCCAAGATGGAGATGATCCATCCAAGTCGCCTTCATGGCGTCATTAATTAAAGCATGTAATGATAATAGTTTATAATAATTTTTCTCTTAATAGTTACATTGTCAATGTTAGAAAAAATTAATATGTTAGCATCAGACCTAGGCCTGGTTATATTATTATATATTTTTTGTTATAACGCGATCGAATTCCAAAACGTTTACAAAACCCCATTTGGCCCAATGTCAGCAACAGCCGATTCTTTGTTATCGTACCTAGACAAAGAGACTTCGCGTCTTAGCGAAAAGGTGAAAGCAAGCCAGGATGATTCTGACCAATTGTTTCTTTACGGCTTGGAAAGTGATAAAATACTGTTGCTAATGAGGAAACTTCGTGGCGTGGTCATCGATCTTGAACAAAATCAACATGACCCTTCCAAAACGAAACGGTACCGAAAAAAGATGAGCACTCTCAGCAGCCGTATTCAAGATATTCAGCATGCAGTACAAGTCAGCCGTGATAGAGATACTGCGAAATATGTTCGTGAAAAGGCTCAACTACGTCAGCGTCATGAAAGTATTGCAGATCAAGGCTCGCCACGTGACAAGGACACGGAATCTATTACAACTGCTACAGGAGTTTTACCGCCCAAAAGCGCAAACAAGCAAAACAACCAATCAACACTAGAAGAAAAACTAACTCTAGAGAATGACGTTCAAGAGGATTTAGCTTCAGAACTATTGAACATGGTACGAACAGTCAAACAAAATGCTGTAATATTCGCAGAAAAAATGTCTAGTGATAATGAGTTGATTGCGTCAACTTCTGATGCATTACATAAAACCACTGGTAGCATGTCTAAAGTTGGCTCAAGACTAAGCCAGTATCGAAATACAAGCGCAATTGGTTGGAAATTTTATCTTTTGGCCATTCTGTTCATGATAGTAGCCCTGTTTGGCGGTATGATTGTTATTAGGATTTTCCCCAAGTGGTAGGCACGTGATCAGTAGAATCTGCACTATCCGATTGAAGTTTCTATAATCTTAAGAGATCGATCGAGGTTAATTGATCGATCAGGATAACATATTGCAATAGTGCAGAAGCTTCAGCTTCAGTTTACCAACAAAGCGGGTTCGTAATGACAACCTCAAATCCATCAAGAGCAGCTGCAATCGTTCAAACGGCCGCAGGGGATACAGTTTATGGCGAGGACAATAAAGAAAGCGAAGCCCAGCTATCTCTTACCGCATTTCGAAACGTTCAGAAGCATGCTAATGAGCTAAAAATTGGAAACATTTCACAAGTTATAACTAATTACAAAGATGGCTCTGCAAGTATCCAAACAAGCATTACAAAGGGTCAATATGAGGATAACACGTTGTACAGTTCCACAACAGGTTCATCATTATCAGAAGCAATAGTTTATAATGATCTATTGACCAAAAACTTGACGAAAAATTAACAAAATTGCCATAATATATTTATTCATTACATAATAAGCACATTCTTAATTAAATAGAGCATTGTATTCTGGTTTATTGCTTAGTTGGACCAAAGCTTCAACACCTTTTGCGTCTAAAAAATCAGCACATCTATCCATTGAAAACGTTCAATATTTACTTACTGATGTTGGTACCAAAATTTATAACATCAAGCGCTCTAACCGACAGATTATCAGTGACTGTTCCTGTGATCTCATAAAACGTTCCTTCTTCCAAGGTCACTTCCTTTAATTGTTATTAGTTACGGTTTCTGAATTTTAAGCTGATTTGCCACTTACAGGACTAGGAATTACTGTGACCTCGCCAGAGCTCTCAACAACGGCTGAACCTAGTGAAACGCTCTTTACTTGACCAATAAGCTTGACAGTCTTGTCCTTGAAGATCTGAAGCATTGATGCGTTGATACGGGGTGTAACATATTCAGCTGACATGGTGAGAGACGCGTTTCCATAAATATAATAAATATTTGCCCTGATAAATCTATACGTAACGTCTACGTCGACGGTACGTCTACACACTTAAGCTTAAACGCGATCTAGCTTTAAACTTTAACGTGAGGCTCGGATTATAAGTCATAACGCGAAATGCCTAGAGGACGTGATCAAATTACGGGAGTTGTCAAAAGATTTTCCACGTGACTTACTTAGTGCAAAGAATTGCCAAAGATCGATCGATCTCAAATTTGGCATGCGCTAGCTAGCTAGAAATTTAAATTTCAGCTAATAAATTCGAATTCGAATTCTGACTCAGGAATTATAGAATGACGCATAATACGAGAGTTGTCCTGATAGATAATTACGACTCATTCACTTGGTAAGTGCTTCATAAGAAAGCGATACCGAATGCCAATACTAACTTTTAGGAACCTATACGAATATCTTTGTCGTGAGGGTGCAGAAGTTCTGGTTTTCCGAAATGACAAAATCGATGTGGCCGGAGTGGAGAATCTTCACCCTGATATTTTGTTCATATCTCCTGGGCCGGGCCATCCCTTGACTGACTCGGGTTCATCAAGAGATTTGATCAAGGCATTTGCTGGTAAAGTTCCGGTTATAGGGGTTTGCATGGGGCTACAATGTATCTATTCAGTATTTGGTGGTGAAGTTCAATATGCCGGTGAAATTGTTCACGGGAAAACCTCTACCATTACGCATGATGGTAAGGGGATATTTTCAGGTATTACACAACATGTTGCTGTTACAAGGTATCATTCATTATCAGGGTCAGTTCCCACACTGCCTGAGAGTCTTGAAGTTACTGCTCGATCAGATTCCGGGGTTATAATGGGTGTTCGACATAAGAAATATACAGTTGAAGGTGTCCAATTTCACCCTGAGAGCATCTTAACGGAAGAAGGACGACAAATGGTTCGAAATATTCTTAATATACGGGGTGGTACCTGGGATGAGGGCATTAAGGCTGCTGTTAATGGTGTTTCAGCTAATAACAGTATGAGTATACTTGACAGGATATATGCTCAAAGAAAATTGGATGTAGAAAAAGCAAAGGCTACTCCTGGGAAGACCCCGGAAGACTTGCAGAGATCCTTAGAGCTAGGTTTAGCTCCTCCTTTAATTGATGTTTTGGAACGATTAAAAGAATCAGCTGGTATTGTATCACTTTTAGCTGAAGTTAAACGGGCTTCTCCTTCTAAAGGTAATATAGGTATCGATATCCATGCGCCTACTCAAGCACTGACATATGCTAATGCTGGTGCCGCAGTTATTTCAGTACTAACTGAGCCACATTGGTTCAAGGGAGATATAGAAGATTTGGCATTAGTTCGAAGAGCGGTGGATTTAGCTTCCTCAAAACGGCCAGCTATACTACGCAAAGAATTCATCTTTGACACTTACCAAATACTGGAAGCACGTCTTGCAGGTGCTGATACTGTCCTTCTAATTGTCAAGATGCTACCTGATGATGACCATTTACTGGAGCTTTACAAATACTCCAAATCTCTTGGTATGGAACCATTGGTAGAGGTCAGTTCTGCAGATGAATTACAACGAGCAATCAAAGTGACTGGAAGTAAATTTATTGGAGTCAATAATAGGGACTTGCATTCGTTCAATGTGGACTTATCTACTACCTCCAATTTGGTCCAATCAGTATCTGAGGATACGTTGATAGCAGCATTAAGTGGTATAACTGATAGAGCTCAAGTAGAAAAGTATGCTAAAGATGGCGTCAAGGCTATCTTAGTAGGAGAAGCCTTAATGCGAGCAAAAGATCCTAAGCAATTTATTTATGAACTAATAGGTCAATAGAGCATAATATAACGCTATAATGAAAATCTCTAAGTACAAACGTTTTATTACGAAACCCCTATATATTGTGGTGTCAATAGATCTATCTACAAGCTTGTTTGACTGCTCAAATAAGGCCCAAGTCAAGTCAACGTTTGCCATGTCATGTTCACATGTAGATATCATTAAGCCTAAGTAGCTATAATGTTGCAAGGCCTTTTTAGGATCCTAGCTACCTGTGACGTATATACGGTACCGGTATCACCATAACGGTAAGATATCTCAGCAGCTGCATAAAGCCCAGATAAGCTCATGAGCATGTATTTAAGTTTTCCGATGCGTCCGCGCGCTAGCGATGATCTCCTGAAAACCTTATCAGTCCAATGGTTAAGCGGGCCTAGAAGCTTCAGGATCTAAACAGTCTCAGGAGGTCACTCACCCCTTTTATGTGCACCTATCTTTCGTTTTTTTCAATTCTTTACTATAGTGTAGAACTAGGGAAGAGAAGAAATGGAGATACCTCACCATGGAGTGGTTAATTCTGCAGAGCATTTTGCGTCTTCGTTTTCTCGAGCGCAGGCATTTTTCTCACTCGAGGGTCCTCATGCATTAAACAGAACTAGATCATTTTTTTCTGAAGATGTAGCTGGTTCTCCCGGCTTACAGCAAGATACTTCAGGCACAAGCCCCCAGGGTAGGGAAGCTGTCAGAAGAGCGTTGGGTGCTGACTATGTCTCGTCCTCAGTTGGCAGTGCGCTTGATACTGAATATAGCATTGATTCAGCGGCTATGGACGCGACTTTTGACGAAGATGAAAATACATCTTTGCTTAGTGGTCAATATAGGAATGATATAGGTGATAGTAATAGTGGATATCTCTTACCTCCAAGTAGAAAGGCTTCAAGGATGGGTAGTTTCCTTCAAAGACGTCAAAGTTTTACAGCGCCGCCGCCTGAGGGTACAGTTTTATTGGGTGAGACAGAATTATCAGGCCCAATTGAGGGACTAAACTCTACAATAATTGTCAGGCAAGTCGAAGATGAAAATGGAACAGTACATGCGGTGGTCGCTGGTCAATCCACTGCCCAACAAACAATTTTTAACAGTGTCAATGTACTTATAGGTATAGGGCTCCTTTCTCTACCCTTGGGGTTCAAATATGCTGGGTGGGTTATTGGTACCATAATGATGGTAATATCGGCACTTACGACATTCCATTCTGCAAGACTTTTATCTCTATGTTTAGACACTGACAGTACAATTGTTACATATGCTGACATTGCATATGTAGCCTTTGGCAAAGCTTCGGCAAGACTCATGGTATCTATTTTATTTAGTTTGGAACTCATGGGCGCTGGTGTTTCATTAATTGTACTTTTTGCAGATTCACTTAATGCGTTATTTCCCCAGATTTCCAAGTTGGTGTTCAAATTATTAGCATTTGCGATACTGACACCACCATGTTTTCTGCCATTGCATATTCTCAGTTTCTCTTCAATTCTAGGGATTCTTGCAACTTTGACACTGGTGGCTCTTACTTTCTTTTTGGGTGTTTTCAAACATGAGCATCCAGGATCGCTTCAAGATCCAATGGCAACAAGTTTGTGGCCGTCACAATGGAAGCATGTTGCAATGTCAATTGGGATATTTTTATCTCCATGGGGTGGACATGCGGTTTTTCCAAACATTTATCGTGATATGAGGCACCCGCATAAATATAAAAAGTGTCTTGTAAGCATTTACAATATCACTTTTACAATTGATATGAGCATGGGTGTTCTTGGATATTTAATGTTTGGTAACGGAGTAGCAGACGAGGTCACCAAGAATTTGCTAACAACCAAGGGATATCCGCTATCAATTGGATTTTTTATTACTTGCTTGACGTCAATTGTACCGTTAGCTAAGACTCCTTTAAATGTTCAACCAATAGTCACTACTCTTGATGCATTGTTTGGGTTAGATAATATATCACTCAGTCAAGGCCAAGATGGTAGTGAGAAGCTCAATACTAAGGTAACAATTTCTAGAGTGTTAATAAGAGTTTTCACCGTTTTGACATTTGTAATATTGTCAATAGTGTTCCCTAATTTTGATAGAATAATTTCACTAGTAGGGAGTACTTTATGTGTCACCATCTGTTTAGTGTTACCAATAATTTTTTATCTTCGGATATTTAGAGGAAAGCTTTCCTTGTTTGAACGGGCATTTAATCTTATCATTTTATTCGTTTCAATTTGTCTCATGATAGCAGGCACAACTGGTGCTTTCATGGGTTAATATAGCAGCATCAATTAAATATTAATAGGTTTAATAGCATAATGACATTCGCTACCTATAATTCAGAAATCAAAGCGTTCTATTCAAAGCTGACGGATTTTATTTTGAGAAAGGTTGCGTGTAGTTTTTGGGTAACATTATGATATCAATCTGGTACGAATTGAATATATTGTCTTGGGAAGTTAGTGCACAGACCAAGTGCGATGTTCCCAACTAACCCGATATATATAAGCCTACTTACCTTTTAAACATTCAGATAACCGAGTATGAAGCGTAATGTCGAAACGACTATACTTGAAATATGGAGTGAGTGCTTCGCAGAACTTCAAGTATCGTAACTCGATGGAGGATGACTACCAAGGAGTACTTAATTTTTGTGGTGACCCCAATGAAGCAGTATTTGCAGTTTTTGATGGCCATTGCGGTGATATGTCATCAAAATGGTGTTCAATGCAATTTCATGTCCTTCTTGAAGATAAATTACGCCAATATTCGTCTGACCATCCTGAAACTATAATGGCTTATACCTTTGAAGAAGCAGACAAGCAGCTTCGGCGCGTACCTAACTTTGACAATTCCGGTACATGCGCATCTGTGGCATATGTGAAGCACTTGCAAGGTAACAGACGAGCTTTGGTTACAGGTAATGTTGGTAATAGCCGTATATTACTTGTGAGTAATGGTCAAACTGAACGATTGAGTCTTGACCATGATTTTGCAAATCTAAGTGAGCAACAACGAGTTATTCATGCGGGTGGTCATTTTGTGGGATCAAGACTTGATGGTGTCTTAAGTACAACCAGAGCATTAGGTGATTATGATAAAAAAAAATATGTTTGTTCTGATCCTTATACTACTTATACTGTTCTTGATGAAGATTCAGATGAATTTATCATATTTGCAACTGAGGGGTTTTGGAGTGTTTGTCACGACCAGGAAGCAGCAGATTTGATTAAATACGTTGAGGATCCACAGCATGCCTCTAAAGTGCTGTTGAGATATGCAATGTCCAAGGGATCACAAGAAAACATTACTTGTATTGTTATCAGGTTTAGTCCTATTTTTCCTAGTGGAAAGAGACCCAAAGATGGGTCTCATAATATGACACGACACGAAAAAATTGGACCCGAGGTTGATAGTTTACATTCAGATGAGAAGGATGTTATTTGGGCTCGACCTCCAGACTACAAACCGAGGTCCATAAATTTTAGTGTTCTGAGACAATGCGTCTGAAGATCCTATGCCATTAATACAATTAGTATATGTGAATTATATATCGGGTGAATATACCGACTTTCGAATATATGCACAAACTGCTGGAGTTGTTAACTAGCTTGCTAGTAGTAGTAACAGAGGTCAACTAAAGAATCAGCCATGAATAATATAGTTAAGAATATCACTTAGTGTCACAACACCTTTAAATAATCCAGCTTCATCAACAACAAAGAATCGATGTAATCTTGCTCTGGCGATAGTATCCATTATCGTATCTAAAGAATCTTTTACTGTACACGTGTAAACTCCTTCAAAATCATCTGAACGTCGCATAAGCGCTTCACCTACTGATAAGGATAAATCTGTATAAATGCCACTTTTAATCAACGATAAAACATCAACTGCTTCATATACATTTAATAATTTCCCTTCATCATCTAATATCGGTATAGAAGATACTCCTCTTTGTGACAGCATGTGTATAACTTCAATAACCGGCGTTGTCATTGAACACGTTGATAAATTTTCATATTGACCGATTTTTAAAAATTCTAGTGGAACTTTTAATTGTCTTGTTTCTTTACAATTCAAAGCAACAAATTTTAGGATTCTATATTGAGTCAACACACTCACCACTATTTCTCTGCCTGTTTCCTCATCAACGTCAATTAAAGGTAACCGTCTTGCTTTACTTTGAAGCATTTCCGCACATGAGTTATATAACGATTCGAAAGGACGTATCGATATGGTTTGAATAGGTTCAACCCCTATAGCTTTCTCAACGTCCCTTAAACCTTCCAGCGTGAAATCTTCGATTTTATCCATCTTGTCAGGATTTTGAAAGTAGTATTGAATCACGTTAATATAATCTGATGCGGTGAGCAATCCTGCAAATGTTGATGTTTTCGAATTCCACAGGGGCGCTGATACAATGCCATTCTGTAGCAGAATTGTAAAGGATTTCTTGACCAGCAGAGATGTATCCAAAACAATCAGGCGCGAGCTCACAGGAAGCACATCATATGATGTTTTTGATTTGAGAAAATCTCGAATAGAGAGCTAACGATTAGAAATATGGCCAATAGTACTAGGCGGGAATGAAGTCGCCCGTGGTCTATACTTACCTTTGACTTCTCCTGCTGCTTGAATAAAGGGTCCTCGGATGACATTACGAAATCTGATGCTGCGGTTTGGACCCTACTAAGAATATAAAGCCAACAACGCTATAGCTAATCCTGCCTAGGCCTAATATGTGCTAGCTAGACAACGTTAACGTTAACGTTAGGCCGATACTGTACGTACGTATGCGTACGTAGTGCTTAGGTGCTAACAAGTTAGGTAGTAAAATCGCGGATGGTCAAGACTTGTCTTCTCCAGTTACCCGGAAGTACGCTGTTTATGAAATGACTTCAATAAAACAGTCTAACTATCTAAAACAAGAGATTTATTACTCTTAGACGTTCATCGTGAATAAAATAGTCTCAAATTAAATCAGACAGTATATATGCCACAGTGACGTAATGGGCTTTTCTCCGCATTATTTAAAGCTTTTGGCATAGATGGTGCGCTTGTACGTACGTGTTACATATACACGACAAGGTACGTCACAATTTACCTTTTCACACATATCTTGATAATTTGATCTTACCGATATGCTGAGCTCAATCGATTTACGTTACGATTAGGTGAAATTTCAAAGTAAATGCCACGTTCGCTCTACGGATCTGGTTTAAACGCTAACTGTATTTAAGCTCAGTACTTTGACGTCGGACGACTTTATTTGTAACACGTTAAATAAACCAAGTATTTTTCAGTAAGAAGTCAAAAAGAATACTTCTTGCTTATAAATACAGATAAAGTGGTTAACTAAGGGTATAAGAAGTCTTCTGCTTTTTTCTTTGAGAGAAAAGACATTTGAAAAACGCGCCCGATACTTTAAAAATGAAGTACAATTTTTTGTTGGCTTCACTTTTGGCCACCACTGGGTTGGCTACTGACGTTGTTAAGCTGACAGGTGAGACCTTCAACGACTTTGTCGACAAGCATGGACTAGTCATGGCCGAGTTTTTCGCGCCGTGGTGCGGACATTGTCAAGCTCTTGCCCCTGAATATGAGCAAGCAGCTACTACCTTGAAGGACCAGAATATAAAGATAGCTAAGATTGACTGTACTGAGGAGGAGGCTCTATGTGCTGAACATAAGATCCAGGGATATCCTACGATCAAGGTATTCCACGGTCTTGATAATGTATCTCAATATAGTGGTGCCAGAAAGGCAGAAAACATTGTTTCTTATATGATCAGACAGACTTTACCTGTTGTAAGTCCTGTTGACGATAAGAACATTGATGAGTTTTCCACTAAGGCGAACTTTGTAGTTGTTGGATTTTTTGATAAGGATGCCGACAACAAGACCTTCACTTCAGTTGCTGAATCACTCAGAGATAAATATATCTTTGGTTCATCAAGTGACAAGTCGCTTGCTAAGAAGTACGGTGTCACTACATTCCCTGGTTTGGTTGTATTCAAAGACTTTGAAGGTGAAGATAAGTCTGTGCCATTTGATGCTGCTCTTGATAAGGATTTTGAATTCACTGAGGATAAAATCAATGGCGTTGTCTCAATAGAATCATTCCCGATTGTTGGTGAAATCGGACCTGGTACTTATGCTGGTTATGCTTCTTCAGGAATACCATTACTTTATATCTTTGCAGACAATGATGAAGATAAGGACCGTATTATTGGATACGTTAAACCTTTGGCTTCAAAGGTTAAGGGTAAACTTCACCTTGGGTTCTTGAATGCTAAGGAATTTGGAAGTCATGCTAGAAATGTTAACCTTAAGGAGGAATTCCCTGCTGTTGTCATTCAAGATTTTACAAAGGATAAGAAATATGTTTTCCCTCAAGATAAGGAGATTACTGAAAAGGATTTGACTTCCTACATTGAAGAATACATTGAAGGAAAGTTGGAACCAACAGTTAGAAGTGAACCTATCCCTGAATCTCAAGATGGACCTGTGTACATTTTGGTTGGTAAGGAATTTGAAGAAGTTTCAGGTGATGAAGAAAAGGATGTATTAGTTGAATTTTATGCTCCTTGGTGTGGACACTGTAAGAATCTTGCTCCTACTTATGATCAATTAGGTGGATTGTATTCTGATGTTTCCGACAAGGTTATCGTTGCAAAGCTTGACCATGTTGCTAACGAGGTACCCGTTCAAATTGCCGGTTATCCTACTCTTATTCTTTATCCTGCTGGAGGAAAGGAGTCGGTTGTTTATAAGGGACCAAGAACACTTGAAGCTCTTGCCAACTTTATCAAAGAAAATGGTACTCATGGTATTGACCGATCTAAACAGATTGCTGAATTGAATGGAGAAAAGCCTGTAGAGAAGTCAGAGACTCCAAAGAAAGCTACCGACCATGATGACCTTTAAAGGCCGTTGGGCATAAATAGTTTAATGGTGTGTAAAACACGGGGTAATATATAATCCAAAGATAAAACTAAATACGACGATTTTGTTATTTTATAAATAAGTTATAAACGATTATTAACTCGAAGTGCCTTCTCCGTGTGTCGGTGTTGCTGTTGCTGCACCTCCTGCTGGCGGTGGTGGTGGTGGTGGCGGCGGTATAGTGCTTGTATAGTTTGCAGGGTTGGACCTAATTCCATCTGCTTCTCGACTTTTTTGCTCTTCTTCTGCAAAATATGCAGAAAGATCTGTCTTGTTCGTACTTGCGTGTCGTTTTTTCTTACCAGCTGCATGGTGGACGTGCACTGGTATTTGCTCTGGTATTGAGCTAGCTGAAGGTTGTTGTGCTGCTGCTAATGGTGGTGGTGGCGGTGGTGGTGGATTATTACCCGACGGACTTTCAAATAGTGTTGAACCAGGGGCTAGCACAGCACTTCGCGAATATACTGATGACGTTCTATAGCCTCCCGGGTTATCAAACTTTCCGACTACTAATGGTAACCTATGAAGTAGGCCATACCCTACTCCGCATCCTAAAAGCCCGTTTCCATCCCAATTGGGATTTGGTTGGATAGAAACTGGTCGTAAAGTATCGTAATCATGATTATATACATATAATTCAATTTCTGGTGGCGGGCCCGCAGCAGGGTTACTGCCTCCGTTTTCATTGTAATAACTTGACACCACTCGCGAAACAACTCGTGATAACAGACCCTCACCGCCAGCCGCTAATAATCCATTCTCAGCACCAACAATGTAATCTGAGTGTGATATTAGACCTGCCTGTTCTGCGGGCGAATTAGGAGCCACGTTCAAGACATGCCAGACATAGTCAGCTACCTCTAAAGGCGTCCATTGAACAGTGAATCCCATTCCAAACCCCTTACCGCCTTGTTCAGGTGATTCAACCGGTAATGTCACCGTTCGTTGAACCCTGCCTTTAGCTGACCATACTTGAAACGATATAGATCCGCCTACACTTGAATTGAGATAGTCAATAAGCTTAGGGATAGGCGGTTCTTCAGACGAGGCTACAGATATAATGTTACCTCCGCCATCATATTGAGTTTCTCCAAGTTGTTGGCCGTTTATTGCAACAATGAAATCAAATAATGATTCAAGACCAGCTTCACTCGCAGGAGAGTTCTGATCCACGTGAAGTATTCTAAAGCCCCACGAAGGAGATAACGAGCTTCCACTTCGTTCACCAGAGGGATCATTTGCTCCACCAATGTATCCCTCTGCAGATCGCACTAGGTTTTTGGCGAATTCAAACATTTTGTCCAGATTGGGAATATCAGTGCACGCTTTTGGTTAAATCAAGCTTCACAATGTCCTAAGTACCGGTGCCTTAGATGTATTTATCCAATTGAATGCTACTGCCTTTGTGCGCCCTTGTATCTGGTCCGCTCACTGCTTACACGCTCTACGGATATTTTGAGCGCTGGTATCAGTGCATAAATTCAACTGCGTGCCAGTAGGCTATAGTTAACGTTATAACAGTATACGTATATTTATACTTCAGCTGAATCGATTAACATGCGGTGCCGGTATACCGTATACCGTATACGTATAACTGGTTATAAAGCTTTAAGTTAACGTGTAACGTGTAACGTATACAGTTGAGTTATGCTTGTACGAGTTTATAGGTGGACTGGCTATACCGGCCATAGTTAACGTTATTGTGAAAGGTTATCTCGTGCTACGTACGTATATTGCACAGACTGATTTGTAGCTCTGCACAACCTCCTCTGCGTACGGCGCACAGGATAACGGCTTTACAAGACAGATTAATATTTCCGGCGCTCGCGATACCCGATAAGCTCTTTAGATACAGCAAACGAAGGCCATATTAGATCTAAAACGATTGTGAAATCTCAGCAGACAATTGGAAAGCATAAAGGTAATATTTGTTTCAAATACTTGCATTGGATACACTTCGAGAACTAGAAAAATCTGCACGGCGTCGAGCTTACGCTATAATGTAGTATCTGCATGGGTGCGTGCGCACATGCTATGACTTAATCGATTTCCGTCAAGTTAACTCTAATCGCGATATCGATCCCGTAATTTTTTCTTATATTTTCCCCCAGATCCGAATTCTTTTTGACTGACTAATTACCATTAGTATCAGAAAACACATAATGACGACCTGTCACTATGGTTAGTATAAGCTATGAAGAATCATCTCGAGATATTTTCGTGTTAACACAACTAGAAAGAATTCAGTCGGACCCAAAGAACCCTTACGAAAAATTAGTCACCGGTCAGCAAATTGCAATAATCCCAGAATTCGAACTAGAATCAGGTGAAGTTCTTCATGAAGTTAAGCTAGCATACAAAACATGGGGTACATTGAACAAAGATGGTGACAATGCTATGGTGATCTGTCATGCGTTGACTGGATCTTCAGATGTTAGCGATTGGTGGGGTCCCCTTATAGGTCCTGGTCGAGCATTTGATCCCGAACAATTCTATATTATTGGTATTAATGCATTGGGGTCTCCTTATGGATCTTCGTCGCCCTGTACTATTAACCCTGATACTGGTGATTATTACGGCCCAGAATTTCCCCTAACAACTATCAAAGATGACGCTAGAATTCAAAAATTACTATTAGACGATCTGGGCGTTAAACAGGTCGCTGCAGTTATTGGTGGATCCATGGGAGGGATGCTAGTACTAGAGTATGCGTACTTTGGGCCTGAGTTTGTTAGAACTATAATACCAATTGCTACGTGTGCCGCACACAGTGCATGGGCCATTTCATGGGGTGAAGCTCAACGGCAATCAATTTATTCGGATCCTAAATATGAAGATGGATATTATAAGTTTGATGAGCCTCCAGTTGTTGGATTAGGTGCAGCGAGAATGTCTGCATTACTGACTTATAGAACTAGAAATAGCTTTGAATCGAAATTTGGACGAGGTTTACCTGATCCATTAAAACATAAGGTCATTGACACGGTCTCAAGATTACCATCCACTCCAGAAGAAAAGCGATGGTATATTCACAATCAAGGTCATATAAAGGGGAAAAAGCTATCGAATGGTGAAAGCGGGACTTCTAGTGGTGCTGCATCACCAAATGGATCTAGTAGTAGTCTTGTATCATTGGCTTCAACGAAGAAAGGGGCAGATCCACAAACCTATTTCACTGCTCAAAGCTATTTAAGGTATCAAGGTACAAAATTTGTTGATAGATTTGATGCCAATTGTTATATCTCAATTACTAGAAAGCTGGATACACATGATGTGTCAAGAGGAAGAGCAGAATCAATCCCAGAAGCACTACAAATGATAGCACAGCCTACACTAGTGATAGGTATATCATCAGATGGGCTTTTCACTTTCACTGAGCAAGAGAAGCTAGCACAATATATCCCCAACTCTAAATTAAGTGAAATAAACTCACCTGAAGGTCATGATGCATTTTTATTAGAATTTGTTGAAATGAATAAACTGATAATATCGTTCCTGAGGGAGAATGTGAAAGATATATATGAAAAGTCTGGTCGTGAATGGCATCCCGCAGATGTAGGTACATTGGGAGCAAATAGTGTGTTTGGTGAAGCGGAAGTAGTAGAGGATGTTGATGTTACCAGATGGTAGGTCTCGTATAGAGAGGAAGGGTATTAGTGAATAGACGGTATGTAATGAATGCATTGTAAAGTATCTTTTTGTTTTAATGACCAATGTCCAGGTAGCATGGCCTTATTTTTTGCTGGGTTAAAATACGTAAAGCCAGTGGTCCCGCCAAGTGATCCACCATAACGTGGTCATAACGTCAAGCTCTAAAATATCACGTACATTTTAAACGGATCATTATGAAGAACCACACTTCGCATAGCATCACTAACTGACTAACACATATCTAGATTGATGGATTAAGCAATGGAACTAATGTTTTATAAGGATGTCGCTCCTGATGTGCTGTTCCATGGTATGGAGAGCTGGAGTTTACAAAGTTCTAATTGGTATACTGAGAATGGTGGGCCCACCTGGACCCGCATTAGCAGGTACGGAAATTCTACGCGTGTAAGCACCATCTTAATACCGCCCAGCCAAGACAAAAAAACTACACTTACTCGAAATTTCTCGCTAGACCTCGCTATGTTGAACTTTTGTCAAAGACGTCTATACCTGTCAAAAAACATCATGTTATACTCTGGGGACAAACCGTTGTTCAGTGCGATAGAGTTCATGAACGCAGCATGGCTCGTAGGTATATATAGTCAGTCAACATTGCATGCAATTGCAATATTGCATTTTAAATCTATTGTTCGAACGCTCTGGGTACCGGCTCATGCAAGCGAGGTCCTCTCATTTTAATATCCCAGTTAATTTATACGCGAGCGATGCTGTCGATCACAAACGATCTGTAACTAAACAGTGGATTTTTTGTTTACATTTCCCCGATTCAGGGATCCACACGCGCGATTGACTCGCATGCGCATAGTGCGATGTGTAGCTACATATATGTACATAACTACCGAGAAATGCGGTTCCTGCTTGTGCGTTGTTTTGGCGTATATACCAGGCCACCCAGTTTGCACATTCCTCGTCCAGGCGCCCAGCTACCCAGAGGTCGTGCCAGCTCTATTGTCTGTTTATTTCAGGTGTTGTTGAGCTACTCGCTTTTTTTTTGGTTAGGATAAATGAGAGCCCTGGCTCCAGTCTCTGACAACTCTAGGGCAGTACGCCGGAGTACCCTCAGAAAAACGAGCATCACGGGCTCGAGAAGTTCGTTATCCAAGTATCTTGCGCGGATAAACTCACAAACTTTGCCCAAGCTTGATTTGTATCTTGAACAAGATGCTGTTAGCGGCCAGGAAAACCAGGAAAACCAGGAAAATTTTTGTTCGGACCCTACGTTTGTAAAGTTAAGGCGGCTGGATAATTGTATCGAGCAGATTTTGAGGTATATTCATACAGGGGAACGGGTTATTGGGGCCATTGATTTGGTTGATGACTCTGAATGGATGTATGAAGGACGAGCTGCCGTTTCTGAGACGCTGCAAAATTTAGTGAAAATTGGTGGAATGTTACCTGAAATCACTACTGCCATTGAGTCTGTTAAATGTAATGATGAAGCTTATGAAGAGAATGCACATGATAATATTTATTCTGAAATTGTCGAGAAACTTGAGACTGGTATTAAAGAATGGCAAGATATCATAACACTAGTTCGAGATTTGCGACAACAAGTAGATCTTGCTTCCGAATGGAGAGATTTATATGGCCAGATAATGTCAGCCGTTGAAGATGAGATTGATCAATGCCTGGCTACAGTATTAGAGATCCGTGAAAGGAAACGGTTACGAGCCATATCTTATAGAGATGGTTCACCTAGTCCCTTGTCAGATTATGTTGCAATGGGTATAATGGAACCTGGGTCCTTGGAGGATATTCAAAGAAAAATTGATCCCTTGCAAACAAGCTTAGATATTATTCCTCAAAGGATTAATTCTTACGAACAAAGGGCTGGAAATAACCATGAAAAATCTGTTACAATCCTTAGACAGAAATATCGATATTTAGCTAAACGATTAGTTGGTTTAAAACAAACTCTAAATGAATTGGAATCCGAAATTGATAAGGATTGGCAGGATGGTTATTATGAAGAACTTTCTGCAAAAATTAGAGAGGCTCTAAATGAAGGGAATAACTCTGATATTAATACCAACGCAATCACCAAAGCACTATCACTTTTGGAAAAGATTTTGGAACAGAGGAAAGGCAATGATAAAGGGCATGTAGTAGAATATCAGACTATCCATAACTTAAGGCATCAACTTGAATCTACGTCAAGTCTAATACCCAGTAATTTGCCACCCAAGGAAGTAAAAACTAGTAATAATGCTAGGGGGGAATACTCGGTTAACTTACATTCGTCCTCTGCATATTCGCCATTGATATTTAAACGGCATGGACGGAAATCATCAAAAGTTGGTGTATCTCCGACTAAATCTGATAGGAAATCACTTTTGCCGGTGTTGGACAAATCTTCAGTGAAATTATTACCTTCAAGTACATATGGTGAAGACTTAAGGATTTCTCCAGAAAAAACTGCAGGATCAAAATTACCAATCCTAACGTTCCCAGAAAAGATCCAGTCACCAAGTAAGAGAGATTCAATTTTACACTTCACATTTGAAGAGTTGTCGCCCATTAAGACAAGATCAGCTTCAAGATCATCTACCCGTGACGGTGAAAGATTTACAAGTCCTACGAGAAAATCAAGTTTACCTTTACCTGTAAGGACTCCCACACATATACCCCCCTCTCCTAAACTTGCATATTCTCGACCAAGTCAGGGCTTATCAACGCCTCGTACTATCACTGCATCCTTTTCACGACCAGCTAATAGATCTGGGTATAGATCGTTTTCCCAACCTTTACCCCGGCATCCAGTTTCTCTAAATGAAGCAGGCCAAGAGCAATCTTAAATATATATATATAACTATATCTATGTACAATTAATGACCAATAATACTATCTAGATGCAATGAAGTGTCTACTTCGACCCAAATATCCTAGTTACAATGCTTTCTCTGTCTCTTGATATAACTTCTTGTTCGTCAAACATACGGATTTTCCCGTCGGGCGTGTATTCGCCCAGTTGTTTTTTCCGTTCTTTTCCATTCACTATCCTGTCAGTGTTATTATCTTCAAATAGACCATTGATCTACTTACCTCTTTCATATAGTTGGTACGATGCTAATAAAAGAATTGGAATGCTGAAACATATGAGTCGAATTCTACCAGAAGTTAGCAGCAATCTTCATTATCTTCTCAACCTTTTTTACTCACCCTCTGGCTTGGTTTTTATCTAGATTTTGTAATGGGGACTTCTTAGGTGGTGGTTTTGGAACCACTTTGGGTGCCGGGGGACGTATTGAGGGCATTTTCTATCTCGATGCTTTACTATGATTTTATCATACAAATACACAAGCCACGCACAACTGTCCAGGCGCCTTTAAACGTATATTAATAAATATTTCAAGTTCTTGACGCTCAAACTCGACTCAAGTACGTTGCAAAAGGTAAGTACCTTGCTTTAACATCCAGTGCACCGCACGCGTGGGTACTGTCAATATTCGCATAAATATGTCCATGTAAATTTACCACCGGTATATATACCGTTATCGTATACGTACGTATCATCATCATCGTACGTATACGTATCGGTACGTACCATCGGCAAAATTGTTATGTACTAGTTAGCGTACGTATCTATACATGTTATCGTAGGCGATCGAGAGGTACGCACACTTACTAGCTAGCTCTGTAAAATTCTCGCTAAAGAAGATATAACGTTATAACATTACGTTAGCGCTCCAGCGCCAGCTAGCGTATAATTATAAGCACTACGTATAACATGTTACAGCGCGCTGAATTTACTGCTTTCAACAAACAATTCAACAAGATCCGCCAACCCAAATTCACCAGCATATTTTCTCGACCAACGAATTGAATTTACATCCCATCATTCTTCACGATATCATTGAATCTTTTTATCTTCGAATCCAAAAAGAAGGGCACCTCAGCAGTGTGCCATTTGGATTTTTAAACACCCAAACCTAGTTTCTGTTCTGTCGTCCCCCCACCCCTCGTTGTTCTTAATTGTTGTCACCTTATGTGCTCACGTTAACATCACACAACCTTTTTTGGTTGCCTCAACAGTTAAACAACGAGTTATATATATACAAGCACTTGGTTAGGTATATTTTTGGTTCCGGATTGGCAGGGGAGGGTAGCTTGGGTATTTTACAAGTGTGTTTCTTCATGAGCCCTAGTTTTTTAAAATTGACTGGTACTAATCACACAGGCAGTGGTTTGGAAAGTGAAACCATGCCCAAAAATTCGGGCAATGTTTCACCTCAGGCTAACTTATTAGCTAGTGCCGCTGCATCTTCATCTTCATCAGCTTCCTCATCTTCGTCATCTGTTTTATTACGGGATAGTGGTAATTCGAGGGGTTCTCAGGGACAAAACACAGCAACTGATAATTGCATAATAGACAGGAATGCTTCAATTTCACCCTCTTGTGTGTCTGATCCTTCATCCATGTCAGCTTTAGAGTTGAAGCCTCCTTCGGCGGTGTCATCGCCTAGAACCACTGTTTCAGTTACTAGATCTAAACGAGAATTAGTAGGGTTCAGTGATGTGGATTCATCTTCTAGCTCACTTTCAAGAGAGGGCACAAGGCATACGCACATACCTCTTAGGGGCTTATTGAGAAAGGGTTCATTTAATAAGAAAAATGGGTCGGTTGCAGGCCAACAATTACAGAATATGTTGCATAAGGACTTTAGTTCTTCCAGTTCAGTGTCTAGTTCAGCTGTTCACTCACCATATCCCCCTGGATCGCCAGTGCAGCAGGCGCATTCAAATTTGCATAGATATATACTTGGAGGTGGTAAGAGCTCCAATTCCGAATCATTACCTAGAATAGGTGCATCAAGTTCTAAAAAAGGATCGTCTGGACCCGGAACACCGGAAACGTGTCCCTCATCACCTATAACTGCAGCAGTTAAGGAGACAAACCATATATTTATCAATTATGATCCAGTTTCTGGTAAGAAGACTTTAAATCGATATGAAATTATAAAAGAACTTGGTCGTGGCCAGCATGGTAAAGTGAAATTAGGAAGAGATATTGAGAGTGCAGAATACTATGCAATTAAAATTGTTGATCGTAATGACAGACCTAGGCTTGGTCGAATTAAGCGAGGCAGTACGCAGGAAGAAAAAATTCGAAGAGAGGTTGCAATTTTGAAAAAATGTGTTCATCCGAATATTGTTAGGTTGCATGAAGTATTAGATGATACAAAATCAAGAAAAGTTTATCTAGTACTTGAATATCTTGCCAATGGAGAAGTTAAATGGCAAGATGGAGAAGGAGTTCCTGTGATGTCAAGAGAAGAAGCAAAGAAAACTGCACGGGATGTATTGTTAGGGTTAGAATATCTTCATTTCCAAGGGATCATTCATCGAGATATAAAACCAGCAAATTTATTACGATCTGAAGATGGGAAAACTAAGATATCAGATTTCGGAGTTTCATATGCTTCATCTATTGAGTATCCAGACGATGAATTAGAGTTAGCTAAAACTGCTGGAACTCCAGCATTTTTTGCACCAGAATTGTGTGTAACTGCAGATACAACAAAGAAACCTCCCATAACATACAAGTTGGATATTTGGGCCTTTGGCGTAACACTCTATTGCTTTTTGTATGGACGGACTCCATTTAAGGCTGATAGTGAATTTGAATTATTCAAAGTTATTGCGAAGAATGAAGTTGAATTCCCAGTAAAACCGATGGATTCAAACCAAGAAAAGGCGACTCCTGGTGGAACGGCGCGTGGAACACCACGAGAGACTCCCAGTGGCACACCAAGTGATACACCAAGTGTTACGCGTACAGCCACGCCGAGTAACCCAAGAAATGGGACGATGTTCTACAATCCGAATGAAAGCAAGGATTCATTTCTTGCTCCGTCTGATGATTCTAAAAAACAGTTGCCAGTTTTTGATTTGGATCCTGATTTGGCATTAGCCAATGATCTAATATTAAAGATACTTGCAACTGATCAGGATAAACGGCTGGAGATATCAGAAATAAAACGACATCCATGGATCATGGATGGACTAAGCAAGGAGGAGCTTGATAATTTCCTGAATGCAAGGGATCAAAGAATCGAAGTTACAGGTGAAGAAGTTCAGTATGCAGTCAGAGGTATAACTGGTAAAATAAAACGAGGACTTAGTAAGATTGCTAATAATACGTTAGAATTTGCAGGATTAAGACGTAAATCTTCAAACACATCTTCTGGATCGTCACTAGTCTCAAGATCAAGATCAGCTTCTCAAGGGTCAGCTACTATACTTTCACGATCTAGAAATACTTCTGCTAGTCGTCCACCTTCTACGTCTTTTGGTCCTGGTACACAAGAAAAATCGACATCTGGCGGGATTATAAGTGATTATGATCCTGATAGTCGTAGGCCCTCGGTTATTTCTACGATTTCATCAACTTCTACTGAAATATCTAAATTTGTACCAACAAGAAGAGGATTGTCTAGTAGCACTAGTAATTTGAACCTTAATGCATTATTAGAGCGCGGAGGTGATGATGGCGATGAACAAAATCCACAATCACAAGAGTTGCCTGCAGGTTTTAATCTCAATTACGGTGAAGAACTTTCAGATTTAGATGATCTAGATGATGATGAATTGGAAGTATTTGATGTTGGTGAAATGCGCGAACTGATCTCAGAATCACCGCCTTTACCAGATACCTTTGATTCATTACAATCGGCTTCTTCGTCGTCGTCGTCTTCATCCGGAGGTGAATTGACTCTTGTGCTGGGTCCTAAACGCGATTTCCCCTCTGTATCAGCTAAACGAGATACGCCTATTCGTCGGACACCCTCGGTACAATCGAGTCTGCAACGGTACAAAAGACAGTATAATAATCTTAATACTAATAATAGTACCGATACTAGTGGTGAACCAGCAGAGGAAGTGAAACGTGACTCAGCAGGATCAAGCGTCACTAGTAGTCAGAGTGGTAGACGACGAAGTCGCAGTGTAACAGTTGGCGTTTTGCAACGCCGGCATTCAAAGATTGATGATTAATGGAATTTGCATTAGTGAATGAGCCTGTGAAATGATTTATTATGAGTATATATATTATATATTTTTTATGAAAGATATACCTTTATTACACAACTTGTAATATAGGAATAATGTTATATGTATATTGAGGCATACAAGTACCAGTAATATCTGTAGTCATTTTAGCAGTGATGCTTTCACCTATCAGGCAATTACGCATGCTTTGTATTACTTTAGTATTCTACTTTTGTATGAATTTACGTCGTCATATAACCATATGCAGTACTGCAGATAAATCCAGTCGAGGACTATCGAGCACCAAACGCGAGACAGGCGAGTAATTGCAAGTTATTTAATTTGTGTGTACACACATACATGCATGTATACATCGATCATGCATGTTAATAGCTAGGTACACAACTCTGTTAACGAGAATCGAGATTCCCAAATCCCAATATTTGATGATGATAATCTATTAATCGCCTAAGCCTATATAGCCAGAGCGTATCGAATATTTGTGCACCGGTGGTACAGTATACGTAAACAATATAATATCGATATCTAGCCAGATCGGATATCCACAATTCAATATTAATATTAATTGCAAGTGCAACATTGAAATGGATCCTATCGTCCAGGTAGAATATCGCCATGGGCTACCTTTCTTCAATCTGGACTTCTATCCGTTGAAACGGAAACTGGAAGAGTTTGACCGCAGCCTACAAACAAAACTAACTCATCAGCGAGCAACACTTATAAAAGCGCGTGAACGGAATATCAAAGTAATAGCTGAACGCGAAACAGCTGCACAGGCTATAAAACAGCAGTTGAATGAATTAAATTCAAATGACCAAGAATTAAAACGATCAATTAACGCGCGTGAAACGGAAATTACGCGTGCCGAGGATGAAATTTCTACGTTGACAGACAAACGTGATACAATGCAAGAAAAAGTCGGCGTGTTGGAAGCACAGGCTAAGGACTTACAAGAGAAAATTTCTGGTTTACGGAAGCAAATCGAAGACAGGCGGGAAAGGATTAGGAAACAGGCTGAACTTGATCGGCAAGAAGTTCTTTTATGGGAAAAATTATTGGGGATTGAATTCAAACCGTGTGACCAGCCTGGCAATCTTCAAGTGACATTTTTCAATATTAATGGTAAAGATTGTTGGATAACATTAAAAATGGATGAACCATATGGAATTACTAGTAGTTATCCTGAGTTGCCTCAGAAATGGATTGATGAAATATTTGATGACTATAATGGCCCTGAGAATCTTGTTTTACTTTTGAAGGCTACCAGAATGAAATTTAAAGATGTCACAAAAGCTTAACTAAAGATCATGTCTCGTTTTTTCCTGAAACGACTCGTTTTCTAAGTCAATAGTAGCAGCGAATCTTGTCAATACTCTATTATCGGGTGTGGTGATAGTAGCTAAGAATGAATAATTACCTGGTGGGACATCATCAGGTACTGATAACGTTTGTTTCATCGTGTTAAACCCTTCAGTACTTGCACTAATAGGGCAATATACCTGAGCCATTGGGAAATACTCACAAATAGGTAATGTGTCATTAAATATTAGTTCGGGTTCTAGTCCCTGCTGATAACTAGCGAGATGTATAATACTACCCTTGGGGAAATCCTCATGAAGCTTGTATACCAACTCAAAATCGATATGTCCAGGTCTAATGGGATAAGGGTCAATTTTGAGTGAGTTCAATGCCATTAAATGCTTTTCCTTGGGTTTTGAGCATGTTTGGACAACACTTCCTCCATATATGGGTTTACAAGTTAGCTGGTGGTCCCAGTTCCCGTATATAACGGAAAGAATGTCGCTAACAGCAAATACCGATGAAATCAATGAAATTATTACAAGTAACAATCTTGTACGCATTTTTTCTGCTTTTACTTAGGTAAAAGTAAAGAACTGTAGGGTTTGGTATGGCTTTTTATAGACATGGTTGAAATTAAGTTTGGCATTTAAAATATATAACGTTTCACGCTTATTCGAGACTAATTCGTGGCGAAGTTCCATATTTAAATGTCTCTAAAGAAGAGAACCTACTTTTAGCATAGACAATATTTATATTTCCGCTATACTGTATGTTATTTCAATATTTAGTTGTTTAAGAATCTGGGGTAATTGTAGATGTGGCTAAGTAATAGCTATAGTATAACTTTTACCGCGCGCCAAGATCGATTTAACGTGTTATCTCGATTTTTCACGATTTGGACGCGAACATTCATGCGCACCGTATCATAATTATAAACCAACGCCTAAGATAGGGAATGAGTAGGTTCTTATAGTTTTGGATATGTTTCTAAGAAAGCTGGTACCCTTTTTGCTCTTAACAACAGCTCTTGCATCACTTGGGGATCGGTTGGAGATATTTCGTACCTGTGTTAATGGATGCAAGGCCGTTGAATGCAATACCAAGGGAACATCTGTGCCGCTGTATTTACGAGTGCTACTATGGGACTGTCCACAAGACTGTGATTACCTCTGTCAGCAGTATGTTACGACACAAAGGATAAATGAAGGCTTAGATATTGTGCAATTCCATGGTAAATGGCCCTTTGTAAGGATTCTGGGTGTTCAAGAACCTGCTTCAGTTTTATTCTCGATATTGAATTTTTTACCCCATTTGAATGGGTATAGAATGATATCCAAACTAATTAAAAATGATTCCGCTAATGGGATCTATCTTCGTAAATATTATTTGGGGTTTGCGTTGATTGGAATGAATACTTGGATATGGTCAGCAGTTTTTCATTGTAGAGATTTTATTTTAACTGAACGTCTTGATTATTTCTCAGCTATGCTTACAATATTGTACGGACTTTTCACAGCTATTATTAGACTATTTCGGTTAGATAAGCCTGAAAATAAGACTGTTAGGATAATTGTTATCCTTATTATCACTGCCATTTATACTTGCCATGTTGGATATTTATCCTTAATAACCTTTTCGTATAGTTATAACATGGCAGCGGGGGTTGTCTTCGGATTAATTCAAAATGCCATGTGGATATACCAAGCAGTTGGCGCATATAGAGATCATGGAAAGGATAAACAGTCAGCAGCACCTTTAGCACATTGGACATTATTACCCTTATGGACAGTTTTATGTATATCTGCGGGAATGTCATTGGAACTTTTTGATTTCCCTCCGATATTTGGATTAGTTGACGCTCATTCACTTTGGCATGCTGCTACGGTTTTACCTACTTATTGGTGGTACAATTGGATGCTCAAAGATTATGAATACTTGTTATCGGTCAAACCTAAATGACCATTGTATATTAAATAGCAGAAAACGTTGCATAAAATCCATTACTATTTTACTTTTATTGAAACTTTCATTGATACTCTTCCAAAAGTTGAGTAACTTTCCTACCTAAAGTCTCAGAATCAGATTTTGTTAACGCTTCACTATAAACTCGAACAACATTTTCAGTTCCACTGGCTCTAACAAACGATCGTCCTTGGTCATATTTTTGTACTAATGCATCAATTTTTGCTTGTAATCCTGGAGGTGTAACCAACTTACGCTCAGCATCAGTAGTAGTAAATAAGGTGCGGTCCTTGACTTGAACCTTGAACAGCCGGTTAGGTAAATCAGTATAAGACGCATTCCAATCACTTGGTGACCATGATTTAGATGTCAGTATTGCCAAAACTAATAATAAGTCGGAAATAGCATCACCGACTGCTTGATTAATCAAGTTACTCAATGCCAGCAATGTATCAACAGCTGCCTTTTGAGCAGGTGAAGTTACCTGGAATCCTTGTAAAGTAGAAATTACAGAGGGATCAAAAAGAACTGTGCCATGGCCATTTGCTTCGAAATAAACTCCAATATCAAATTTCAGGGCTGCATGATGTAAATGTTTAACACCAGTAGGGGTACAAACCACAGGAAGTTTCAAAACATTAGTAATATAGTCGGTGGAACTACCATTAGCATAAGCAGTTTGTACAACACCAATATTCAAATTAGTACCACTAGCTTCAACTAATTCTGCCAAAAATGCAGCAGCAAGTGTAGCAATCTTATCACCATCCAACAACTTAAATTGACCTTCAGTGTCAAGATAAGAAAAAATTATTCGGTCAGCATCACCATCAAAACTAGCATAAAGCTTATTATTAACTGCTTGAATTCCTGAAGGAAGCCTTTGTTGAGTTTTAACAAAGTCAGCACCACAATTACTATTCAAAAGCTCGGGTGACCGATAATTATCATTAACAACATTAATTTTGACTTTTCCATCAAGTAGTTTGGCTAATTCCAAAATTTTTGGAGCACCAATCCCATTAGCAGCATCAATGGTAATTTCATATGAGGTTGGGTTTAAAATACCTTCAAAAATAGTGGTATAAGCGTCGGCAAGTTTTTTATAATAGCCCTGTTCAGTGGGCTCACCATAAGGATTAGGTGAGTCCAGGGTATTTAGAGACCGCACGACGTAATGCAATTGAGGAGTAGTAAGCTCACCAAAGTCCTTAGCATTAGCACCAATAACCTTAAGCCCATCTGCAAGTGCAGCGGCCAACGCGGGACTTGAAGCTCGTGAATCTCTTGCATAAACAACATTCGCGGGAGTTTTCAAGTCAATATTCAAATTGTTCACAAGTTTATCGAACAATGCCACAAACTCCTCTTCTGTGGCAGCATTAGCAAAATTAGTAGCATACGCTTCCCAAGACTGTTCAAGCATCTCACCCATGGGATCAACCAACTTGATTCCATTGTCTTCGGGAGGATTGTGTGAAGCGGTTATCATGGCAGCAGTATATTGTCCACCGAGATATTTTGATCTCAATGCTGCAATCACACCACTTCTAAACACGGTTGAAGGTAATAACTCCGCTTTGGTTCGAAAACCTGCGGTTCCATACCCCAACTTGACGTCTGGCTTAGGATACTTGGAGAAGTACTGAGAAAGATTTTCCATTTTTAGACCCTCAAACTAACTACTTCAAACTGGCCAAAGAATAACTGTTCCCAACAATTGCGAACAAACCCTTGAGCGCTCGAATTCAGCTGACACAGGTAATTACAATAAATACACCCAGCGCTAGCTTGTTATTTATATTATAATTAGCTATACCGCTATAGCTACCTAGCTATATAAACCACCTACCTGTATACGTGTACGCATATATGCACGTACGTATAATTATAACATACCGGTACCTAATGAAACTTTAATTCAATAACATGTTACATGTATTGTTGGCTAATTCGTACGTACGCGTACAAGTTGAAATTTCAGGCCTGTATGTACGTACGTACACCTGGGTGCCTATAGTACTCTACATATACGTTTATACGCGGGTCCGATAATAACCTAATATTACTATATATAGCTATAGTAGCTACGGTACCGTGACTTCTAACATAATTATTCGGATCCGGATTCTCGAACTACCGTGAGGGCTAGCTTCAAGTTGTATCTAGTGGCCAGTTTTTGACAAGGCGTAGAATAGGAAGAGCCATGGCGCCTCCAACGCCGATATTGAACAGCTTCACGGTGCAAGAGATGCTCTCCACGAAGAAGGATTGTAAATTAACTGAGCTAACTCAGTACGAGTGCGAGTTTTCAGGGGCTAAAGTTCAGTGTCATCCTTTCAAACGACTTTTTCAAAGGTGAGTCTTGAGTTATGTACTATTTTTCAATATATCTAACAGTGTATAGCTGTTTGACAGGAGAGGACGGCAAACGGGTTCTCATTGAAATAACTAAGCCGTCTACTAACCTTGCGGCCGTTAACGAAGCCGATCTTGTTGAATTCTCTATAGGATGAATTCATATTTATATCTATAGAGTTACTTTAAGAACTTGGTAACCTAAGTTCTACATTATTTATTCATATTAGATACATATACTAGGACCGTACTTATAGGTCATGCATACAGAAAATTACTTCCCTCCCCATCTTCTTTAATATCACGAGGTAGATTCGAACATAGATCCCTCTGGTGGCTGAGGAAGCTTCCTGTTAGTTGCTGAAGCCATTTCCTTTCGTAGGTCCATCAAGACAGTTTCCATAGTATTATTCCTGTTCCACTTGCTAAGACATGGCACTTGCTCCGGTATGACGACCCCAGTGGTAGGATTGACGCATGGAATATTAATTTTAGAGAGAAACTTGACCGCGGGGGGCTTTTCGGGGTATTCCGGGCCAGCTTCCAAGCTCAGACTGTATATACGGTTCTCATGCGCACTGTGTGGTGGCCCCAATATTGTTCCGTTCCAATAAGTCAGGTTGATATCTTCACTGTCAGCAAGTCCCAACGAGCATGCTTCTGACCCTAGGCCCTTTTCACCTTTCTCTAATTCTTCCAGAAGACGGAAACTCCTCGGAATTTTGGCACTCATTGCTGGCTGTATAGACTACTTGTCTCCACACCTGATGCTTGATTATCAATGATTGGTGCTTTGTGGAATATTCAAATTCGAATCAGGATAATTATATATTATAATTATAATTGTAATATATATATATAACCCTATAGCTATATATAGGTAGGTTATAACCCGCGTAGTATACGTATACGTAACGTTGTTAGAGTTGACCATCCTTCAAGGGCTTACAATTGAGATCTGATCACATAATATAGTATATGCGCGTACGTACAGATGCACAGCACGACAAATAAAAGCATCTGATTCAATTCAACGTTATAGGCCGGTGCATCAAAATAAAGCACTACCGCTGTTAAACATTTAGCTAAAATATCTTTATCGCGTAACACCTATGATCTAGATCTGTTTACATGTGAATTCAACAGATTTTCTTGAAAACCTGTAAAATCTCTGGGAGGCTATAGCGTAGCTTTAAAGTACTGCAGATGAATAGAAGAAGTAGCATATTTACGACGGCATCGTCGCCGTTTGTGGAGGACCCAAATGTAAGTATGTTATGGTGTTTTTTGTTTACATAATACTAATGCAAAGACGCCGTTTACTCCAAGACGGGATACTCCAAGAAGAAGTACATATGCTAGTGAGGAACAGATTAATGAGTTTGAGGATAAAATTAAGAATCTGCAATTTCAGCTTCAGGCAGAGATTGATGAAAGAAATAGAGAGAAACTTATGTTTGAAAGTAAGATCCGAGAATTAGAAGATGAAGCAAGTAAACAATCACAACGAGCTGAATTGCTTGAATCCGAGAAATTTCTAAGCTTAAACCAATATAAGGAAACTGTAGAATCTCTGAAGAATGCAAGAACAGAGGCAAATAGTGAGAAATCAGAACTGGATAATACGATAAAGCAGTTGAAAAGACAGTTGTCAGAAATTCAATCTAAATCCGAGGAAACTGAGATCTCCTTGAAGTCCAAAGTTGAAAGTTTGTCAAGGCGAGCTAATGATCTCAAGGAGAGGAACTCATCATTGGAAGTATCGTTGAATAGTCTTCGGGAGGAGTTTAATAAAACCGTCAACGAATCCTTTGAGAAGAAAAATTATATTCTAGAGCTTGAAGATGAAATTTCCAAGCTCAAAAGCCAAGTCTCAGAATCTAGCACGAAGAAGCAAGAGCATTCAGAAGAAACAGATTTCTTACAGAGAGAATTATCTAACCAAATCCAATTGGTTCATAAATTGGAGGAGATTGTCGCTTCTCAAGAGACAAAAATAAACGAGTTGAAGGAATCTAAAAGGCTTGTCGAGGTTATTGAAGAAGAGAAAAAGACCCTTGAAATGAAGATATCTTCGATGGATGAGTTAAACCAAAGAGTGGCTGATCTTGAATTGGAGAATCTAAAGTTGCATGATAATGAAAGGAAATGGCAAAATTTCTTAGAGTCCAGTCAAGAATTTAATACCCCTGAAGATGTTGTTCGTCAACTTATCAAAGAACGTGTTGAGACTGTTGGGTTTCTCAACAGAATTGGTGAACTTGAGGCAGAATTAGGAGAAGCCTCAGGTTCTTCTGCTTTCTATCAAGAGCAAATTGACAAATTAAAAGCTGAATTGAAAGATACTCAAGAATTACTTGAAAAAGAAAGAAATCATGGGTCTCGATTACAGCAACAGCGGGACATTGCGAATAAAGAGACGGAGCTTTTACGAGAACAACTCAAGACGTTTGATGAGGAAGCAGCATTATTATCAGCTGATAAGATTGATACGACCAAAGCTGATAGAATTAAAGAACTTGAACAAATAATTGATCAATATAAAGCACAAAGCTCAGCATTGAATAGAACTTTGGATGAAAAGGAAAGTCAAGTTCAGTTTCTTAATAGTCCAAAAAGGAAGTTGTCGACACCTGAACGATCTGTAGATCAAGAACGATTGGGGGAAGCTCAGCGGAAAATTAAAAACCTTCAAGTGGAGCTACAGACAGCTCATGATACTGCTGCTAATTTGACTAAAGAGATTGAAGCATATAAGAAGACTATCAAGGAACTGGAAGAATCCGGTAAGGAAAAACACCGTATCTTAGAGTTGAGAAGCAACCCTACATCGAAGCATCATGCAATTAGACTGGCACAGCTAACAGCATTAAAAAGAGAAAATGAACAACTTCATAGCCAGATTGCTGGTAATCCTGATGTTCATAAGCATCTTGTTCCAAGCTCGGCTCTTGATAGTGTTCGAGAAGAAATGAACGAACTTGAACAAAGCTTACGTGATGCAAATAAGAGAATTGATAGATTAAAGGATGTTTTTGGTAAAAAATCGCTGGAATTTAGAGAAATTGTATATTCTTTATTAGGATACAGGATTGACTTGTTGCCTAATAAGAAAGTACGGGCTACTTCTGTGTTTGCTCAAAGTGAAGAAGAATCATTTGTATTTATACCTGATCCTAAGCATAAGAATAAGTTTATAGGCGTTGAAACAGGTCCATTAACTCATGAATTTGAAAACATTGAGAAATTCTGGATTAATGAGCGAAAGGAAATTAAATGTTTCTTATCAGCGGTTAATCTGGAATTTTATGACCGAACAACAAAGGCAGGTAGGTTTTAATGAATTGTTTAAATGAATATATATATATATAATTATGAATTTTACGATTTTGTTTTTTTACCTAGACTATTCATCGTACCTTCAGATGCAACTGGTCCATCGAGGATATGAAGAGTTTCTTCATCAAATAGTCGAGGTAAAACAACCCAGCCTATTAGTACAGTCAACATTAAAATCCCTGGGAACCCTATGGCACCTTTAGTTTGTAAAATGGCAAATTCAGCACCAAATCCTAGCAATTCCAAAACTAAGATTAAATAAACATCTCTTATTTTACATTTCCTCAACGGATTTGAAACATCCTGATGTCGTTTCTCCGTGAAAGCATATTTCAATCTTGCGGTTATCCCTGCATTCATTAGTCCTGTTACACCCATCATCCAGAATAGTCCAGCCAACACTGCCTTAGGCACTTGATGTAGAACTATTAACAAAGGTCTTGTCATTGTAGCAAGAATAAGCAGGCCCTGAGCCGTATTTGAAACCCGTTGTTCCACAACCTCGGCTATATATGGCTCCAACCTTGGATTAGAGGAACCAGGATCGGCTAATATAGCTTTCTCGTTTGATATTGGCCTGTATTTGGTGACGCAGAGACTTGTCGTATGCAAGGGTGCTTGAGGTATTAATCCATTAGGTGCGGGTATACCTAACAATCCGGCAATACCTGTAGTAATCCCAAGCAAAAAGAAATCCCAGTAAAACGAGGCTGGCTTTTTCAAAGGAAATTGTGAGTCCTGGCACATCAACGAGGAAACATTATGATCAAAATAAAATAAAATGGTTAAAAGCAATGCAAAGGGTAAAGCAAGAAAAACATGACCAACTTCAATTTCCCAGAAATGTATAAACCAACCGTCGTTTCGAGTTTGCATCGTAGGTGCAAACGATTTGCTAATATTTAAGTGCTCGATATTTGCATTCTCCAACCTACTTGAAAAATGACTGAAACCTGAAAAAAACACTACAGCTATAGGTAGTCCATAGTCAGCAATAAACTTCCGCACTGGTGGCCACATAAGATGAGAATAATTACCAGTTATTACAGCTAACATGCCAAAAATTAACAGCAACAACGCAATAATTGTCGAGAGGTATCCAGCAGAATCAGACTCATCAAATTGTCTAGTCAGAATTTGAATTCCCTTCTGTAAATATACAATACAAATAAAAAATCCAAAAATATCACATGCGTATCTAGTCACCACTCGGAGTGGACTTATCCAATTAAATATCGACACGATAAAATGCATTAGCATTGACCATAAGCATATCCAAGCCATAAATGGGAAATAAGGTATACCCCTAGGAACAACTAATTCATATACCGTTGCGTTAAATATTGAAATAGGTCCAGTCACTCCAACAATACATAGTGGCTGCCCACTGAAAACCCCGAAAATTATTCCTGCCATCGCAGAAGAAAGTAAGACTTCGTTAACCCCATAAGAGTTATTAGTTCGGTCAAACATATCCTGGGCAAATGCAATAGCTGGTAACAGGTTCGTAAAATACATGTAAATAGTTGCTGCAACTACACGATAGTTCCATCCGTCCTTCCAGTCAGACCAATAATAGGGGAATACCCTTTCTTTTATATCACGGTACATGCCCGTAAACGGAGCGCCAAATAAGGCTCCAATAAATTTTCTCAGCGCAGTCATGACATACCGGCAATGTGTACGAGAATTTTATAATTATAAAGCTCACTATATATAGCTATAGCTAGCAATAGGCCTATATTTTTATCTTGATTCCTTATTACTTTAGCCGTATTAATATTAACATTAATATTAATGCCATTAACGTTCGATTCTCCATATAAAGTTTCTCGCAACGCGCGTATATAACCCGTTATACGTATGCGATCTTGATCTCAAGCCCTATATAGCTGCTGGCCATGGCGCCAGCCCGGCAGCGAGTTAAGTTATAGATCATGATCAGTACTGTTATCCCTCGAGGCTCCAGCAATAGATATCTATTATCATCATCATCATCAGCAGGGGCGCGAGCCTTTTAAGGCAAAGTCATTATGTTGTATTGAAAGCACGGTCTAAGCGGTAGACCTGGACCTTTGAAAAGTAATTAAATAATATGAGCTCGGGATACTGTGGTTTCGACAACTGGCGAATCTAAATTTGTAATAGCGGAATTGCCAAATATCAGCACCACCCAGCATATATCAGCTGATCAAGTACTGATTCTAGGACCGGGGTTTTGCTCGATTCGCATCCAATTCACGAACCAAAAGCATCAAAAGCACTTGAGCTCTGTGTGTCATTCTCTTGAAGAACTAGTACATAATTTGATGTTTTGACCGTTAAATAGTTCTTGAATTAACGGCTTAATGGTTTGAAGCATTCGAATTCCCCACATTATTATACTGGTAATGTTGTTGAGCCGGCCGGTGGAAAATACTTATGCTCAGGGCCAATTCAACAAGGCT
>JAJMEQ010000022.1:0-110600 GCA_030574255.1 Groenewaldozyma tartarivorans | reverse complement strand
TTATTATTATTATTATTATTATTATTATTATTATTATTATTATTATTATTATTATAATTATTATTAATTATTATAAATATATATCACTGGTCGCCATAAAACTTCTTGAAAATGAAGTGTTATTATTATTATTATTATTATTATTATTATTATTATTATTATTATTATTATTATTTATACATTGACTAGGAAATTACTAGGGGCAAGTCCATACTTTGGTGTACGGGTACCATATACTTCAACATCCCACCATCCATCTTCTTGCATTGCCAAAACCAACAAAATGTCGCCCTTACGGAAACTTACTTCTTCAGGAATAGCTGCTCTGTAATCATATGCTGCTCTCGCATAGCGGATAACTGGTCGACCGTTTCTAGATACTCGCGGCAACTGGTTACGAGGCTGTGGTGATACAGAGCTTCTTGGCCGTTGCTGCTGCGGAGATTGTTGACGGTCCATGACATTGGGCGAGATTGGTCTAGCATATGGGTTAGATGCAGGAGAGGTTGGATATGCTGATGCACTGCCCGGGCGAGGTGAAACTGCGCCTGACCGGTTAGCCATGGGGATGGGCGATTTGGACCGTCCATATGGATCCTGGAATGATCCCATGCTTGGACTTTTCACCGGCGAGGCAGATTTAGCTCTGGCATATGGGTCCTCGTAGTATGACTGGGGACGTCTAGGCTGTTGCTGTGCAGCATACTGTTGCTGCTGCTGTTGCTGCTGCTGCTGCTGCTGTTGTTGTTGTTGTTGTTGTTGTTGATGATGATGATGATGTTGATGATGTTGCTGTTGATGATATTGCTGATTGTAGATGTCCATATTGGGAGTTGATTTGGGCCGAGGCATTCGAGGTTGGAACATGTCTCTAGTTTGAGATGCATACTTTGTTGAGGTTTGTTCCATATCATCAGCAGTGAATGCTTGCGCCGGTGGTGCCAATGAAGTTCTTGAACCTCCAGTATTATTCATTTTCAATCTTTCTAATGCAGATACCAAGGGATCACCACCATTGGTAGGAGTATTTGCTCTTGGAGTGGTTGATCTTGAATTATTATTAGCATTAGGTCTTGAATAAGGAGTATCAAGATCAAACATGTTATCACCCATTGATAAAACATCAACTGGTTTGGAACTTGAATTTGCAAAATATTGTTTAGCAACTCCAGATTTGGCAGTAATGGTTGTTTGAATTTCTCCATCATAATTATCATCATAATCCGATGCTGTTGAAGAATAATTAGATGAAGAAGAAATACTTGATGATTGTTTTGGAATATCATTAATTTTTGTTCGTTTTTTAAATGGTGATGCCCAAGTTCTTGGTTTTGTCATTGATATTTTTTCATTTTCATCACTAGTAAATGATGAACTAGAATATACTGAACTATTTGTTGATGATGATAATCCATTATTATTCATTTCTGGACTAGTTTGAGAATATACTGAAGGAGATAACCCACCAGTAGGTACATTTAATCCAGGAATATCAAAAGAATCATCTTTATTATCATCATCATCCTTTGAATCAATTGATCGATTAAAATTAGCAGTTGAATAATTAACAGTTTTATCTCTATTAAAACCTTCAAGAAAGTTAACAAATTCTGGTGGATCAAGAATTTCAGAACCAGTACCTGATTTTTTAACAAATTCTTGAATATCACAAGAAATATTACATTTTTCCAAATATTGTCTAATAGCTTCACATGCTTCATCATCAGATACACAAGCGGTTGAAACAATATTTGTAAAAGCCCAAAGATTAGTTTTAAAGAAATTCATTCTTTCTTCTTCAAGATCTTGAAATTTATCACAACTAATTTTCCATTCTTGATTCCATCTATCAGTAGTTTCAGCTAAAACTCTTAAAGAATTTTGATAATCTCTTCTTGTAGCATCAATAGTTTGATGTAATTTTTCCAATCTGGAATTATTTTTTTCTAATTCTTTACCCATTAATAAATTTTGTTGAGCAGAATAACCATTAATTTTATCACAATCAGATTCAAATTTTGATCTTGCCTTTTCAACAATAGCATTTTGTTGTAATTTACCTTTATGTAATTTTTCAACATTTGCTTCAACAGTTTTACGTCTTTGACGAATAGAACTTGAGAATTTTTCTAAAGGTTCATCTAATTGAGTTCTAATTTGATTAGCAGTACTTGAATGAGCCTTTGACATTAAATCAGTATTTGATCTAACTGATTCTAATGCCTTTTTTAAAGTACCTAATTCAGTAGTACCTAATGGACGACGAGCCAGCGCCGCCAACCGTTTGGCATAATCCTCCTCAATAGCCACTCGTTCTTTATAGAATTGGTGGAGCTCTTCACAACTCTGTTTAGCATCATGCATTTTCTGGAGTAAATTTTCGACGCCAGCATCATCTTTACCCCAGAAATTATTTGCAAAGGAATAAGTTGTATCTACTTCAGACATTGCAATGGTGGAAGTGTGGGTGAAAAAGAAGAAAGGAGTTGAGTAGAATATATATGGGGTTATATATTTAATTGGTCGACCCAAGAGAAAATGAAGATCTGTTGACAGATTACCGAGGCAATTATAAATGTTTAGATATTTCCCGATATGGAATTATCCAACATGAATATTCAGTAAGCCGGCAGTGCATGGTTAATATGCACATGATCATAAATCGATTGAAGGGTTGTGATAAAAATTAGGGTTAGGGCTTTTTGCTAATTTTAAAAATTTTTAACAATCGTGATGAGATTTACACTAATAATTTTCAATTAGTGTAATTATGTGATAGACTCTTGAATTTTCACGATTTAATTAAACAATTTGTGTTATTAACAAAACTATTTAATATATCCCAGAAAACGAATACCAAATGGCTCCTAACACGAAAAGCGCCATCTCCGAGGTAGTCACTCGTGAGTATACCATTCATCTTCACAAGCGGGTATGTATTTGAAGGAGTTATTCTTATGTTTTTTTTTGTCCTCTTGAAATTTTATAATGTATATGGAGAGAAATACTAATATCTGTAGGTCTATGGAGTCCAATTTAAGAAGAGAGCTCCTAAGGCAGTCAAGGCTGTTAAGGAATTTGCCAGAAAGCAACTTGGAACCAAGGATGTACGATTGGACCCTCAGTTGAACAAGGAATTATGGAAGCAAGGTGTAAAGGGAGTTCCTCACAGAATCCGAGTCCGAATCTCAAGAAAGAGAAACAACGAGGAAGGTGCCAAGGAGAAGTTATTTTCATATGTCCAAGCCGTTAATGTTGCCAACCCCAAGGGTCTTGAAACCAGAGTGGTTGAATCTGAAGAGTAAACGTTGTATATTTGAGGATTAAAAATAAAAATTATAAAAGACAAGACATATAAAAATAACTGATTAATGCATTCATGCCTGTATTTTTGACAGAAAACAAAGAAACAAACAAACTGCCAAGTGTAGCATGTGTGAATACATGGTTGAAACGCATCGTAAAAGGATGTAGATCTATTCGAAGGATAAGTGATGGCTCAACCAAACATTTATGTTAGTAGTACCGTTGTAATCAGCAGGACGAGAGCTTTCGGATGATGGTAAACATTGATATCCTCGTGTCGTAATTGAATCTTTTGCTGTAGAAATCTACCCTTGTTGTTCTAAGTATGATCGATGCTGAAGTAATTATCTCAAGCTCATTGTACGAGTTGACAACTCGGAGCTGTACTATATTAGCTAGTCTGGTGTGGTTGAGTATCTGTAGACTACTGTGTAGTTATTAATAACTACTACAGCACTGGTAGTACTACCAGTGTCGAAGTGAGAGGTGACTAATGTATTAGTAATCTCATAGAGAGCTGCTTACTCATGGGGTCAAGTAAGCCAATATCATTGAAATGCTCACAATAACATAACAATTATTTAGTTATTGCGCTGGTTGCTGACACAATTGAAATGCATGTTGATTACATAATTGCCAAAGTCGGTCCGAACGAATTCCCGGCCCGTGATTGATGATGAGCGTAATTTTACAACCGCTGGGATGCTCGGCGGAATTACCCCTCACATTACTGATCGATCAGCTTTGCGCCATGCACTAGGAAAAAAAATTTGTGCCCCTCTTTTAGAATCAGAGATCTAAGCCTACAACAGCTTTCAGTTGTGGTACATGTACACTTCTCGTGATTATTACACACAAATTTTATTAGCATTTTTTGGTTGCCCCTCTTTGATCGTCGCAACTCTGGTGGGGCACTTATCCGGGGAAGTTTGTTTTCACCAATTGTCACCCCATTTTCCCCTTGGCTATTTATTCTTCTTCCTTTCTTCCATCCTCAATAACCATTATTGATATTATATAATAATATATTGTGAACATTTTATTATCATAGTTAGAAATTTGAGGGCCATGTGTTCACCCCACACGTGACAATGCTAAACTTAAAATCTGGCTGTTGTTGTTGGCTTTTGTTACACGCCCTATCAGCTTGTTTGTAATGCTATAATATAAGATTTTTCTTTTTATTTTTTTTTTCTTTTCTTTACCCCGCACCATCCGAATTGTCGGTCGTCGTCGGTCTTTAACTTCTCGGCGTTTCTCCTTACTCAATCCATCATCTATAACTATCTGTTATATATAAGCGTCTCTTCGCCCCTTTACTATTACTCCAATCTTTATTTTAAATTTTTTTTCTTATTGCAACTTAGACTACTACTACTAATAATAATATTAATCATGGCATTTGACAAAGAAGAAGATATCGAATCACAAGGTGTCACCACCCATCGTGACTCCCCTCCATTGTCTGAAGGTCATCATGATCACGACCCTTCTTTTGCTCGGATCACGACCTCGGGCACTGAAAACGAATATGTCCACATTGGCAACACAAAAGTATTGAAATCAGAGCTGTTGGCCGCATTCGGAGGTTCCTTGCAGCCAGGTATCCATGTGGCTCCTTCTAGGAAGTTTGGCAACCCTTCGCCCCTGGGATTATGCGCCTTCGCGCTTACTACGTTTGTATTGTCATTGATCAATGCTCATGCAAGACATGTCACCACTCCTAACGTTGTTGTTGGCGCTGCTTATTTCTATGGGGGCCTTGTCCAAATCATTGCCGGGATTTGGGAATTCGCAGTTGAAAACACCTTTGGTGCTACCGCCCTGACTTCTTATGGCGGGTTCTGGGTCGCTTATGGAGCTATTCTAAGCCCATTCTTTGGAGTAGCAGATGCATACGAGACTACGGCCGAATTCGAATCAGCAGTGGGATTTTTCCTCCTTGGTTGGTTTATTTTCACGTTTATTCTTTGTTTGTGTACAATCAGATCAACCGTTGCATTTTTTTCATTGTTTTTTTTCCTTGATATCACGTTTTTGTTACTGGCATGCGGCTCATTAACCGGTAAAGTAGGAGTAACTAAAGCTGGTGGTTGGTTTGGTTTGATCACAGCCTTCATTGCATGGTACAATGCCCTTGCTGGGTTGGTATCCCGTGAAACCTCATATTTCAATATTAGACCCATCCCTATGCCTGGTGCAATTACCCTTGATAAAAAAAGAGATTGATTGTATTACTGTATTTAATAATTTATTCATTGTTTGTTTCATTTTACTATAACTGTAATTTACAGACCACACAGTCCGACAGTCGTCGACACTAATAGGAATGACTACCCAATAAGGAAATGATCATTCAGTAACCTCAAATGTTTTATAGTTATTCATGGGGTAATGCCTTAACTCTAATATAATAATATAAATGGTTATATAAAGTAATAAATTTCATTCAATGGTGGCAAAAATGCAAAGATGAATGAAAATTCAAGGCTAAATCAAGTACAATCACTCGAATCAAATGATGGAACAGAATCAATCCAATTTTGTGGATGTTTCTATTTCATATCAAGATTATGTTCATTTATAAGTAATAGGCTCAAATCAATGAGATTATCTCATCACAACTGAAATATTTACAATGATAGTACTCCATGGTCAAGACCAGACATAAAACTACTTTATATATAAACAATACACTTGAATGACCTTTGAATATTCATTATCCTGGTATTTTAATTAATTTTGATAATTTGATCGACATTTTTATGTTCACGTGAATATTATGTAGATCCTGATAAGATCCGCCCAGGTTCATTTCATTCCATGCCCAGCTACTAGTACAGTACAGTACAGTACAGTACAGTACATGTAAACCGTATCAGTCTATATATAGGCATAGTAATACTGGTGCGAATATTCCGGCTATACAATTTGCAAAGCGAGTTCAAGCTAACACTTGAATCGTTGGTAAATGCTTCATACCTTACAAATTGGGGTATGCAGTTTTTTGTAGTTCGCCTGATTGATAGAAGCATGACACACTGGCGCATACATTACAGGCTGTTAAGTGATGGAACCATCACTGACTTTTGAGATATTCGCGGATTTGGTAACAAACCAATAATCAACCGAGTGGCAGCACTAATCATGGAGTATCCGAATATCAAGTTACAAGTTTCTTCAATCTCATAATTTGCTTAGAAACATGCCTATAAACATAAGTATCTTTCCATCTCTTTTCCATAGGAATCCAGAAACTATGAGCAATACTTACAAGAATGGTATAAAAGTCTATCCAAGCGCATGCGTAATGATATTCCGTTTCAAGACTTGTACGTATACGTACGTACAAACTCATCGCATCGACGCCGGTATATCGTACCAGAGATGGATCTCGCTAGTGCACAACGTTGACCTAGCCTTAATATTAATCGAGATCTCGATATCTCAGCTTATCGCGATCGATAGACCAAAACTAAAGAGCGCTAGCTATAGGGCTTGGTACGGCACCAATATTCTTTTGGGACAAACTCCCAAGATGGACATTGAACTGGACGAGTTTCGTAGCCGGGACCATAGAGACCGCCGGAAGTCATCCTCCGTGGACGAGCCAGAGCTAGATAAAACTCCTAGCTGCAGTACGGGCTCTTATAATCCCGATAATACTACATATGTTTCCAAAAAAGTAGCATGGAGCCATGATATTTATAATGAAGAACAAAATGATGATGATGATGATGATGATGATGAAGAACCAAGTGGGTATTCCCATAGTGAAGGTGTTTACGATGAAGGTGATGGTGAATACACTGAAATGCATCCTGAAGACGATTCACCGTACCCGGAAGTTCGAGCGGCCGTTCCAAATGTTGATGACCCAAGTATCCCACAAAACACTGTTCGTATGTGGGTTATAGGTGTGGTTATGACAGCTATGGGCAGCGCATTGAACGTGTTATTCTCGCTACATTCGCCGGTCTTCCAGATTAGTACTTTTGTCAGTGCTATAGCTGCATGGCCTCTTGGAAGATTATGGGATAGAATTATTCCTGATACCACAATATTCGGGGTACCTCTTAATAATACCCCGTTTAATATCAAGGAACATGCTCTGATCACTATCATGGCCAATGTAGGGTTTGGCGGTGGTGCAGATTATTTAACTGATATCATTGTGACATTAAGACATTATTATGGTAAGGATTATGGTTGGGGATTCCAAATAGTATCCATTTTTGCCTCACAGACAATTGGGTATAGTATAGCAGGATTAGTTAGAAGGGTTTTAGTATTCCCTGCATCAATGATATGGCCAGTTAATCTTGTTACTACCACATTTCTAACTAATATTCATTTAAAAGTTAATCATGTTGCAAATGGTTGGAGAATATCAAGATTGAAATTTTTTTTAATAGTATTATTATCTGGATTCATTTGGTATTGGGTTCCAGGGTTTCTTGCACAATTTTTATCTAACTTCTCATTTGCATGTTGGATAACTCCTAATAATGTTGTTATCAACCAATTATTTGGCACTCAATCTGGATTAGGTATGTTTCCAATAACATTTGATTGGAATCAAGTTGCTGGTTATATTGGATCACCATTAGTTCCACCATTTTTCGCTATTGGTAATGTCATGGCATCAATTGTTATTTTGTATTGGCTAGTTGTACCAATCATCCATTATTCAAATATATGGTTTGGAAAATATTTACCTATGGTATCTCTTGATACTTTTGATAGATTCCAAAACCAATATGATGTTACAAGGATCTTGAAAACTATTGGTAATAGTACTGATTATGAATTGAAATTTGATGAAAATGCTTATAAAGAATATTCCCCATTATTTTTATCAACAACTTATGCAATGGCTTATGGAGTATCATTTGCAGCAATAAGTTCAGCAATAATGCATACAATTTTATTTGATTCCAAAAATATTATATATTATTGGAATAATTCAAGAAATGAACCTGATGATGTTCATATGAGATTAATGAAACGTTATAAAGATGTTCCTGATTGGTGGTTTTTGATTTTATTCATATTATTTTTTGCTCTTGCAGTTATATCAGTAGTTGCGTATCCTACTGAATTACCAGTATGGGCATTAGTAATTGCCCTTGCTCTTGCATTAGGATTAGTTATTCCTGTTGCTATCGTATTTGCATTGACTAATATGCAAGTTGGAATCAATGTTATTTCTGAATTCATTGTTGGATATATGGTACCTGGACGACCATTAGCAATGATGATGTTTAAAATGTATGGATATATTTCTAATTATCAAGCAGTAGCATTTTTGCAAGATATGAAATTAGGTCATTATCTAAAAATTGATCCAAGATTATTATTTATTGCTCAATTAGTTGCAACCATTTGGGGATCATTAGTACAATTAGCAACAGTTAATTGGGCCTTATCAGCTATTCCAAATGTATGTGAATCCAAACAAGAACTTTCATTCACATGTCCTCAAGGAGAAGTTTTTTATAATGCATCAGTGATATGGGGACTTATAGGTCCACAAAGATTATTTGATTCAGGACAAATGTATCATAAGGCACTTTATTTTTTTGTATTAGGAGCAATATTACCAATGATTAATTATTGTTGGTTAAAAAAATGGCCCAAATCTACTTTTGTTCGTAATATCCATTGGCCAGTATTCTTCAATGGAGTAGCTTTTATTCCACCAGCTTCTCCTTATAATTATGCATGTTATTCCGTGGTGGGATATTTCTTTGGATACGTTTGTAAACGTAATTGGTTCAATTGGTGGGCAAAGTATAATTACTCACTAAGTGCAGGCTTGGATCTAGGACTTGCCCTTGGATCATTACTGATCTTTTTAGCAGGGTTCTCTACAAAATTCGTCGCACCTAACTGGTGGGGCAATTCAAGTGTCAATGGCGGCGCTTTTGATAATGCTGATAATAGAGCACAACCTTTAATTGTTCTGGGCAAGGGCCAAACTTTCGGCCCAGATAGTTGGTAGCTATATTTATTTATTAATCGCTTGAGGCAAGATAGTTGATAATGTATTTATTTATTTTGAGTCACCATGAGTCAGTCCTCACGTACGCGTATACGCACCTATACAGTATAGTCTATACTGTTGTACTAAATATTGTATTACTACCATTAGACTAGTACAGCCTAAAGTTAACTACTACGTTTAAATGTCTACAAATGCACAGAATCATTATATGGATATTATGAATATTATGAATATTATGAATATTAACAATATTCAAAAGCTTACATTAATCTAAACTATCTAAAAATTGACCTTTGAGACGGTTTCATAGAAGGACTTACCTTGAAGTTCGGCGATTTCCAATTCCAATGCAGATGGCTGTCTTGAACCATCACCACCAGCATAGGTGCCAGCACCCCATGGAGAACCACCATGGACTTCATTCAAGTTGGTCAATTGAGCAAAAGTATGCTTGTAACCCAAGGGAACAAAGTTGAACCCATGATGAGTGAAAGTAGAAATGGTGTTCAAAGCAGTAACTTCTTGTCCACCACCGGGAGTACCAGTGGAAACAAAGACACCAGCATACTTACCATAGAACCCACCTTTGGCCCAGATACCTCCGGTGGAATCCCACCATGCTCTCCATTGAGAAGAGTTGTTACCATAACGAGTGGGGATACCAAAAAGAATAGCATCATATTGAAGTAGATCTTCAGGGTTCTCCAAAACCTTATCTTCAGATTTTGGTGGAGCATGGATAAGCTTCAAGACCGCTTCAGGTAAAGTTTCAGGGATCTGGTAAAGGGCAACATTGGTAGCACCAGCTGCTTCGAGACCCTTCTTAACCGAAAGAGCCAAGGTACGGATATGACCGTAGGTGGAGTAGTAAACGATAGCAATCTTTGGAGGAGCCATTGTTTGTTCTTCAGTGGGTTGTTCTATAGTTTGTTGTTCTTCAGTAGATTGCTCTTGCTCAGAAGAATTCACTGGCTTGTCAGTAGCGTTATCAGTAGATGTGACTGTCTGGTTTGTCGAACTAGCAACTTTGGGAGCAGTTACAGCAGAAGTGTCAGCGGTAACGGCAGAAGAAGACGAACTAGTTGATTTCGAAGAAGCCTCTTTGGAACCAATGATTTTACGAAGTACTTTCTTCATAAAAACCAATTGAGTAGAGTAGATCAGAAAGGAAACTGTTTGGGGTCAGAAGAATGTTGTAGAAACAAGGAATCCAGGGCGCTTTATATAGAGTTTCCACATACCGCGCTGGTAGGCGCTGCAGCTGGTTGTGGTAAGCATTTGATAATGCTGATCAAATAATCAACCTTACGTGATGCTTACCCACACAAAACAAGCTATTGCGTTATTGTCTATGCAGCTTAGTCAGCGCTAACATTTGCCCATACATGCGCTTACGTACGCACATTAGATTTTTGTTAACGAATATTGATGATAAATTTCCTAACCATGACATATGAATATTATCAGAATATGTTATTATATGTTATATATATGGCATAATTATATAATTACATGTTAATAAATAACAGGGATTAGAAATCATTAAATCGCCGAGTCGCCGGATATATTCTCATTCATTCTCCACGTGGAAGTTGAATGAAAATCCCTGGGCATTTGAATCATCAACCTTTTCAATAACATCTTTCCATTTTCGTTTCAGTTTCAAATTAGGATTAGTTAACAGTTCCACAGATTCTCCAGCTTTTTCAATAGCTTCAACAACTTTATTATAAACTTGTTCCTCTTTTATATCACCTTTCCAACCACTCAATTGATCAGGCTTGTCTTTTAAAAACTTTAAAGCAGTTGAAAGCATTGGTTTACATACAAAGTTACCAGTCATTGCCAATGTAGGCTCAGGACCAACATTTACAACCATGTGCCACCACCCTGCCGGCACATAAACACACTCACCGGGCATTGCTAACCCAAAAATTGCTCCTTGAGAGGGCCCCTCTTCTAATGCCTGATGATAAAACCCCGCCGTGACCCACTCAGCGATTGATATTGGCTGAGTGACTTCACTTTGATCCATATCAGTATATATCCCCGGTGGTGTAATATTTGGAGGATAAAAGATCCAATATTTAGGTGACCCGCTTATTATAATATTCCATGCACTAGTACCATTGGGATCTTTATGGAAAACACTTCCAGATCTTACTGGACCTAATATCATCCATCTATGGTCAGGACGACTATCTTTCAAATAATCAAAATAATCTATACCAAAAATTGATTCAAGCTTTGAACTTGATGGTGCTAAATGAGGAGCAATATCAGTTTGTACATGTTCACCACAATCAAATAAATATAAAGGAGATTCATCTGAATTTTTAGTCATGTATTGTTTGTAAACATTTAAAGGCCAATCCATATATTCTTGACGAAATAATATACCTTCAAGATTCTTATCTGATAATAATTCATTTGCCTTGACTTCACGTTGAATTTGATCTTTACCATTATATAAAATAAATTTAAATGGATGATTATAATGATGTTTGAATTTTTCAAATGTCATATTGTCATCATAACTAGCCATATTTGATTTCATAGGTAATTTGGTATAATCTAATTGTGAATTCATATGTGGATGATATAAATAATTCGAATATAAATTTTCACCTACATGGCTCATGGGATCAGGATCTTCATGATCTTTGCCTAACCAACTATTTCGCCATGTACCTAACCATCTAGTAATAGTGGTCCCGCTTTCATGGTATATAACCCGTTTCCATAGCTCGTCATACCAAGCAAATGCATACAATGCTCGACAAGTGTGGCCAACGCTCAATAAATCTCTTGGAGTATCTACTAGTTCATCTAAGATAGCCATGATCAATTCATCGGTCAATAATCCGAAATACGGTCCTAATTGATCTTTACGTGGAACCCCATTCTTCACCAACAACGCATTACCCTCCGGCCGCACTCCTAGCGGATGTGGTGCCACTTGAATGTTCATGGGATATGAATAGCCGGCGTAGCACTAAAAAAATTTTAAAAAATATAAAAAAAAATTATAATTATGATATATTTTATATGATCTGATCTAAATCAAAAGACTATATACAACTTACTCATTCTTGTAAGGCTTCCTTACAAGCATTGGTCGTTTCCGGTCAATCTTGACTTTACGTCTAGTTACCGGTAAAGTTCTTTGTCGTTTTAATACATATTCTTCTCGTTTAGCTAATTCCTTAGCATAAGATGTTTGAACTTTACCCGGGAATAAAACTCTAGCATCTTCAGGAGAAATTTCCGGTTGATTGCTACCCTTTTGTGGCTTGGTACTCTGCTGAGTACGTTTCCAGTAATTCTTGATTTCTTGTACACAATGCATACACAAAGTATGTGCTCTTTTGTAATGCCCACAAGCAGGACACCTTCCTAATGCTTTTGACCGTTTCACTTGCTTCTCGGGAGCCATTTGTCGGACCCTTTTACGGTGGTACGGCACTTTCTTCTTGGGAACCGCTCGTAAGATCCCGTCTTCCCATAACGATGGATGCAATGCAGGTATAGCCACAGAAGGTGCTGGTGATTGTGATGGTTCAGCTTCTTTTTTTGGGTTAAAGGGACTTTCGGTAGGCTCTCCAAATTTACCTAACCATGATGGAAGTCGGATTCTTATACCTATAGATTCTCCAAGAAACCCACCAATAGAACCCCCCAATCTTAAGGGAGCCGCTATTCTCAGAGCCATAGACATGATGATATTTTAACAAATATTAATATATGTTATAGCTATATTGGTTAAAATTTCAGATGAATTAATTCGAATTATTCAGAGTCCTCCCAGGCTACGTATACGTACGCGTACGTACGTTTTTGATCATCGATAAGTCACGTGCATCTGAAATAAACTTTACACGATGGGTCGGAACCTCCTTGATTAAATATTAATTGAGTAGTGTTTATATTTGAAACATTTACGGCTACTTACGTGTTCAGCGCGTAAATTCTTCCATTTATTTCTCTTCTTTCCTTGTGTTACTTTTACAACTTTTTTTTAATCTTTTTTTCTTAATTTCTGATTGCATTATGATGTCAAGTGTTATTCAACCGACTAGTCATGTCGGGTTTGATTCTATTACTGCTCAAATTGAGCGTGGTCTTTTGAAACGAGGGTTTGAATTTAATTTAATGGTTGTTGGTCAATCTGGATTAGGAAAATCAACATTGATTAATACTCTTTTTGCTTCAAAGTTGGCCCAGTCCTCTGGGAGAAAGTCTGCCAATGAACCTGTTGAAAGAACCTCCGAAATTAAAGTCACTAGTCATGTTTTACAAGAGAATGGTGTTAGATTGACCATGAATATTATTGATACTCCTGGTTATGGTGATCAGATTAATAATGATAGATGTTGGGATCCTCTTGCTAAGTATATTAAAGATCAATACTCTCATTACTTGAGAAAGGAATTGACTGCTGCAAGAGAACGATATTTACCTGATACAAGAGTTCATTGTGTTTTATTTTTTATTCAACCAACTGGTCATGGTTTAAAACCATTAGATATTATTGTATTAAAAAAATTAACTGAAATTGTTAATGTTGTTCCTGTTATTGCTAAAAGTGATTCATTGACTTTAGAAGAACGTGAAGCTTTTAAACAAAAAATTCAAAATACTTTTGTTGAAAATAATTTGAAAATTTATCCTTATGATGATGATGAATATGATGAAGAGGAAAAAGCATACAATCAAGAAATTCGTAATACTATTCCCTTTGCAATTGTTGGTAGTGATCGTTCAATCTTGGTTAATAATCAAGAAATTAGAGGTAGAAAAACAAGATTTGGAGTTATTAATGTTGAAGATGAAAATCATTGTGAATTCCCAAAATTAAGAGAATTCTTAATTAATACTCATTTACAGCATATGATTAATACTACTGCTAAAGTTCATTATGAAGCATTTAGAGCTAAACAATTACAAGCATTAAAAGAATCATCTTCATCTGCTGCTGCTTCTCAAGGTACTGGTGGAGTTATTGGTAGTGGATCTTCAGCAACTCCCAAACATTCTGCTCATTCTGCGTTTACTGGTCCTCCTAAACGTTAATTTATAGCCGTTTGTAGTATTTTTTTTCTTTGTTATTATTTATATTGGTTGGTTTATCCTTTGATAAGTTTTGTAGATTGTAGGTTTCGAGTAACTTATTACACGTATTATAAAAAGTGTGTTTTGAGCACAGACCAAGTGATTCATGCAACCACTTAACTTAATGCCCTTAGAAATATTAAAAAACACTAGCTCTTTTATAATGGAACCAAGGAATAGATATTTTTTTTTTGCAACAGGTATAATGTCTTCCATTATACGACCCCCTCAACCGGTTGGTGTTGATACGATTCGTCAACAAATTGACCGAGATTTACTTAAACGAGGGTTTGCATTTAACTTAATGGTAGTTGGACAGTCAGGACTTGGCAAATCTACACTTGTAAACACTTTATTTGCCTCTAAGGTTTTACAATCAAGTGGTCGTAAACCTAAGGATCCTATTGAACGTACCTGCAGTATCAAAGTTACCAACCATATTTTGGAAGAAAATAAAGTGAGATTAAACCTTAGTATTATTGATACTCCAGGATATGGTGACCAAATTAATAATGATAAATGCTGGGAGCCTATAATCAAGTATATCAATAATCAATATGGTAGTTATCTTCGTAAAGAATTGACAGCATCAAGAGAACGACATTTAACCGATACAAGGGTACACTGTGTTTTATTTTTCATTCAACCAACTGGTCATGGATTAAAACCATTAGATATTATTGTATTAAAGAGATTAACTGAGATTGTTAATGTTGTTCCGGTTATTGCTAAGAGTGATACATTAACATTAGAAGAACGTGAATCATTTAAAATTAAATTAAGAACAATTTTTGATGATTTGGCATTAAGATTATTCCCCTTTGAAGATGAGGATTTTGATGAAGAAGAGCAAATGGATAATCTGATTATCAGACAAATGTTACCCTTTGCAATTGTTGGTAGTGATAAAATTATAACTATTGGTGATCAACATATTCGTGGTAGAAAAACAAGATGTGGGGGTATTATAAATGTTGAAGATGAAAATCATTGTGAATTAAGTCAATTAAGAAGATTTCTTATTAATACTCATATGCATAGTTTGATCAGTACAACTGCAAGAGTTCATTATGAATCATTTAGATTGAAACAATTGACAATCTTGAAAGAGCAAGAAAAATCATCTTCAGGTCCCTTTGGTCCAAATAGGTCAACTGATACCTCTCCTCAACAGGTAAACGGTAATGGTAGTTTATAATTGAATGGCATATAAGATTACTAGTGTTAGAGTATCCATAGACAAATAGAATAATCCAGGTTTAGGGTATTAAAATGTTTTGAAATAATCATATTCGAAATGATGAATTGTTGAGATTTTGCAAAATTTCGATGATTTTTAACATTTATAGCTATAGCCGTGCATGGCGCACCCCCAGGTTTACCGGACACCTTCGGAGCCGATAAGCAGCATTATGCGCATGCGCATGCGCCAATTTGCAAACAAAAACAGATGATCCTCCTGGGGTCAATTGCAATAACAGCCCATCCAGAATAAATATTTACAAACAGACCATTTTCGTGGAGTTCACGAGTTAACTAGATCTCCTTGGACGTTCCAGTGAAACAAAACAACATACAATAACAACAAATAAAAAGCCGTTCGCTAGAAGCTGTTAACCGTTTGCAAAGTTCCCCTCAAGTGATAAATTCAACCTGACGCCATGGGTAGTAAAGCCGCTTACGTGACGCTAGTATACGACACCACGTACATTCCAGCCGTTATCGCTTTATACCAGTCTTTGGTTGATGTCAATACCCAATTCCCATTGATTGTTTTGGCTACATCTGAAGTATTTGAAGTTGTCAGTTCTATTTTGACTGAATTGAGCGAAATTTCTAATCAAGCAACCAAGAAATTTGAAGCATATGCTATCCAGATTGATACAAGCTTGAACGGTGATGGAGGAACGACCCTTGGTAGAAGGGAACTCGATAGAGCAGTTACAAAGATTAAGGCATGGCAACTCGTTGAATTTGATATTGTGGTCTTTTTGGATGCTGATACACTAGTTATAAAGAATATTGATCATTTATTTGCATTGATAAATAATGATAATGATAATAATAATAATAATAATAATAATAATAATGATAATAGGAACCAATTGGTTACTAGTCAGAATGTTGACAATAATCAAGTTGAAATATGGGCTGCTCCTGATATTGGTTGGCCAGATATTTTCAATTCAGGTGTGATAGTATTAAAACCGTCATTATCAGTTTTTAATGAATTGTACCATAAAGTTATGAATGATATCACCATTAATTCATTTGATGGAGCTGACCAAGGGTTGCTTAACCAACATTTTGAAGGTAAATGGGGCCGCCTCAGTTTTTTGTATAATGTTACTCCATCTGCAGGGTATCAATATACCCCGGCATACAATTATTTCAGGGATAAAATCAACATTGTACATTTTGCCGGCACAAACAAACCATGGCTTTCAACGCGACCGCCACCATCTGATACTAGTAACTATTCATTGTGGTATACAAAATTTGATAATGCATTGGAAACATTGTCTGTTGAAACTGTTAGATATTTACAAACTGTTAGTGGTATATCGGGAATCCCTACTACCCTTGTACCGGCAGGTCAAACATTCAGTGAAGATATAAACAGATGGGACGCAACTAAACATGCACCACCAATCAATTCTCGACCTGAAGCTGAATCGTTGGTTATTCCTCAAGTCTCTTCAATATCAACACCTCCAGTACAGTCCAAAAGAAAGCATGTAACGATAAAAGAACCAAGCCCAGAGGAAACAGAAAAACCTGAAGCACCAACCCCCATTCAATTACCTATACATGACGAATTATCGGTACGTGCCGAGCCTCCTATAACTCCTCAGTTGGATCCACTTCATGTCGTGCAATACTTCTCCGACTTACAACTCGATGCGAGTAGCACGGATTATCCAAGTGTTGGAACACCAGACTCTCCACAAAAAGCCACATCAAGCATTGACGAATCAAGCCAAGTGAGCGAACCTAACTTGGATCAAGTAGATTCAAGATTACACAAGTTCCATTTCCCCAAATTTGGGCGCACAATCGTCAAATTGCCCTTTGAAGACCACACAAATAAACCAACCAGGGTGTTCAGCTCTTCCATTGACGAGTAAGGAGTGTGTATTCACCCAGATATGTAATATACTAGATAATAAATATGATGCAAAGAAAAATAATAATTAATAACAACACAAACAGGTATGATTAATTGTACAGTTATAGTGTTCCTAGGACATGACCTCCAGCGATTATAGTCGGTCGCTGCACATCATTATCTTGGCTTGACTCCGAGGAAGATGATGCTGGAGGCGATGCAGGCGTTCGAGCAGCTTCACTTAGCGTGCTAAACACTGCAACGTTCCGTACAATCATTTGTCCCGGGAACGACTCAATGGGAGGTTCGCTTTCATTTTGTTCTTCTTGAGGAGTGGTTTGCTCAGTGGAGTTGTCGAACATGAGTACAAACAGTATGACTTGCAGTATTAGTACAATAATATCCCAGCTAATCAATATTAACCGTGGATGGGTAACTCTTGAAGTTCCAATAAACTCTATAGAAAGACCTCCATGCTGGAATAAACTAGCAGTACTTCCGCCACTTGTATCTGGACGTGAATCGGGCGGAAACACTAAATGCATACAGATATTCAATGCCTGGAATATCAAAATGGTCGGCATCAGCTGTCGTTTGGATGATGCTGGTAAATAATGTATTCGTGGTGAAACTAATGACATTTGTATAAGTGCTCCAAGAGCTAACCGAAATATAGATGAATCATACAAATATATTAAGATAAGTTGTGAATAAACAAGCGTATCCAATGATTCTATCAAATGTCTATTCCAGTCACTGCGCCGTTTCAGCGTTAACATCTTGTTATCTTGTTCAAGATCCTATTTGAAGTTAATAGCTGTCTACTGGTAATAATTATGTTCGAATTCTAATTCTTGTACGTAGCTATAGCTAGGCCTAGCTAGAGGTACTATTCATAAGTACGTCGATCGGCTAGCGCTCGAGCTCCAGTTTTCATGATGATGCATCAGAGTTTATACTCATATATATGCCATGAGAGAAAGTTGAAACCCATAAGACATCTTCAAAGATGACTTGTTGATACCGTGAATCTTAATATCATTATCATATTAGTATATTTCTTATTATTGTTGAGCGAATAACCTTTGTGGTGTTTGGTTAAAGTCAAAACACTAATAAGCGAATAAAATGGGTTCCTGGAACTACCCAAACGGGAATTAATCGCTATGGCCCTTGAACCAGATCACCAATTTCATTTTTACTCTCGCTTATACCCATATGAAGATACCATTAAATGGATATTTTTTGAAACCAGGGTCTGATTTAACTGAACAATCTCGAGATTCTCGTTACGAACTGGCCGACCTCCAAGGTCCTTAATCTCTGTTCATCTACCTTGTTGGAGTGTCAGTCTTGAGTGAACGGGGGCACAGAGTATAAAGTCCTGGCAATTTACCCCCCAAAAAAACAAAATTAATAAAATAAAAATATAACACTGTAAAGTAGGAAAAAATGAGCGACGAATGTAACGCAGCTCAAGGAATTGACGATGGATCAATGCCCGTCAGAATATCCTCTATATTTGTTATCCTAGTAGGCAGTCTTGGTGGAGTTTTAATACCAATACTTACAAGACCAGGACCAAGCTCTAGTAAACGGATAGTAACTGACCGAAGTATTAGAATTGACAGATTACGAAGGTATTTTTTCTTTTTTGCAAAGTATTTCGGATCAGGCGTTATTCTTGCAACTGCATTTATTCATTTACTTGAACCTGCTAATGATTCACTAACTAGTGAATGTATATCACCATCATGGCAAGAATACCCTTATGCATATGGGATATGTTTAGCGGCTATTTTTGGCACGTTTTTATTAGATATAATTACCAGACGTAAGTTTGGCGAGTCTCATTCTCATGGACCTTCCGGCTTGGGAGGTGGTGATGTGAGGAATGTTAATGAAAGAATAGATAATCAATGCAGGACACCAGGTGAACCTTGTATAGATGAAGAATGTGCGATTTTTGAATCAAGCCAACCAAGAAGTAATAATAATAAACCTTATGCTGATACATTAGTTGAGTCAGATGATGAAGAACATCATAATAGTAGTATTACAAATAAAAATATCAAAAATCCAATGACACATGAATATTATTATACTGATAGTGAAATTGATGGTGGTGAAAATATTATATCAGTTACAGGTCAAATTGGTAATATATTATTCTTGGAGTTTGGAATTTTATTTCATTCAGTATTTATTGGATTAACATTTGCAGTTACTGCTGGTGATGAATTTAAATCACTTTATATTGTTTTGGTTATTCATCAAACTTTTGAAGGAATGGGTATTGGTGCAAGAATAGCTTCAATTGATTGGCCACCTAAATATAGGATGCGTGCACCATTAGCCTTGGCCATTGCATATGGATTAACTACTCCTGTAGCTATAGCTATAGGATTAGGGGTACGTAAATCGTATCCACCTAATAGTCCGTCAGCATTGATCACTAGTGGGATATTTGATGCTATTTCTGCAGGAATTCTGGCATATACTGGATTAGTTCAATTAATGGCCAGTGAGTTTTTATTTTCAGACGAATTTAAAGACTCGAAACTGAGAATTATCTTGACTGCTTATGCTATAATGTGTGCGGGTGCAGGATTAATGGCAGTTTTAGCGAAATGGATATAAAATATATATAAAATATATAATTTTATATATGATAGTTTTAATAACTTTGTTTGTTAATCTATATGCATTTAATTCTTTATTATATTTTTTTTTGTTCAGTTTGAACTTGTGGATCCAGTTTTGGGTACAACACTATCCCATTCGGCTAGTAAAGTATTATAACCAGGATCAGTATTAGCATTAGTTCCACGTAATAAGAAAACATTACCAGCATTTTCACCAGTTTTTTCAAATTTTTGACCTTTTAATTGTACTCCATCCTCAGGACCTGCACCCAAATATTTTGAAGGAATAATAGCTAACCGTCTTAAAATTGCCGGATGCCATTGGACCATATGAGTTAATGCTGCTTCAACATGCTGATATAAAATTCCAGGAGTTGATCCTGAAAACCCTGCATATTGCTGTTGTAATCCATCAAGCCAATATCCTAATAAGGCAAATGCATATGGAGGATCATTAGCTAACAAAAATGATGATGTTGATAATCCTCGGTCATTTTGAGTAATTATTAATCTAATGCTATCTGGTGATACTTTCTTATAAGTATGAATAACCGATTCAGGAGGAACAATAGGCAAATTTCTCATCATTATATTGCCTAAGGGTTCCAAAATATCTTTAAAAATATCTAATGAATGTTTAACTATCACTGCATCTTGTTCTAACCACCATACCCATTTACAATGAGGGAATGCCACCAGGGCCTCTCTAATGATTGCTAATTTAGTATATTCAGCATTACGAACCGTCCCAGAATAATCTCTAGAATATCTCATATATAATCCATATCCATGTTGTTTTGCATAACTAGTTCTATCTTCAATAACTCTTTCCAAGAAATCTTGACTATATTTATCATCTAATGCTGATACAAGAATAATTTCAGGTCCATCTGATCTACCAACACCTTCAGTTTTAAATAATTCCGAAGGTGATGGTGGTTGTGAAATTGTCCATGAAGGGAATAATAATCTTTTAAGAAATCCATAAGATCGTTTAGGTCGATAAAAATAACTATGACTTGGTCCATGAACAACATTATTATTATTCAATGTAATTGATTGGGATGATCGATATTCTGATAATCTTGCAAGGTTTGGATAAACAATTGGATTACTGGTAATTGAAACTGTTCTAGCACCTGTTCGAATTTCTCTACCAGTATACCATGGAGGTATAGGAAATAAAAAATTCCTCATTATATAGACAATAATCAATAAGATTACAAAAAGATATGATACCAATCTTCCTAATTTTTGTAATCTCATCTTATCATATCGACTATTAAATGAACCTCCAGGTAATAACCCATAAGATCCATCATCTTTACTTAACCGACGTATGAACTGCATGGTTGTAGATATACCACTATCAGCAGTTATAACTTTTTTTTCGTCCTCCAATTGATTTTGACAACCTTCGTCAACGTCACGATAAGCCGCCCTCGATCCTAAAAATCCAGATGATCCGTCAAGTAAAAAGCTCTTTCCACCTATACGTAGCCCAAGTCCAATTTGATTAGAATATTTGGTCGAAGTGTTATTTTTAGGTTCACCAGCGAGTGTACTGTTGTTATCTATCTCCACGTCGCTGTCTATTGTATTGTCGTTCCAACTAGTGTCCTGGGAAATGCCACCTGCAGAGTCCATACAGCGGTATATTCTTAATATACTTGTAAATTTCAGCGTGTACGACGAGAGAGGTTGATAGACGCCAGTTGGAGAAGACCTATAAGGCTGATATTTCCTGGAATATTTATTTTTCCCTAAAACTTTATGACGTTGTTTGGTATGTAGGCTTAGTAGATTAACATGAAGGTTAAATTTAAGCGTTGAATTATGCTATTTAAGGGGGTCCAGAGAAAACAAAAAAAAAGAAAACCATGCACATGTGCATGCATGTATTTTTATTAATTTACATGTATGCACAGGTACAGTTAATTAATATAACGAGCTCATGATTATATTAATGTCATATGATTTTAATTTTTAATATCTACAAAAAGGACCAGAACCAGTTTGCCATAAGAAAATAATTATCTTATTCATTCATCATCGTCATTATTATTATAATTATTATTATTATTATTATTATATATTAATATATTGCCGAAGCTCAGATATTCGTCGTAGCAGTCGTGGTGGGCGTATTATTCGTAGCACCATCATCAGGTTTCTTCAAATCCTCATCTGGCTTGCTATTAACTGGGGTTACAGAAGTTGCTTTTTCGTCATTTGGCTGAGAAGTGGGAGTTGCCTCAGATTTAATTATATTTGTTGTTGACTCGTCATTCTCTTTATCCCGTTTCTCTTCATGGCCATTGGTGTTTTCAGTACCATTAGTTTCCCTTGATGAATCGTCCTTTTCTTCAACATCATAATCAGAATCTTCTTCAATTTTTCTGGATGGTGCTTCAACTGCAGCCAAAGCAGCAGCTTTTTCCTTTTCCTCACGTAAACGTTCTTTTTCCTTTTCTTCACGCTCTTTAGCCTCCTTAGCCTCTTTAGCTTCACGTACTTCTTGCTCAGCAGCCGCCAAGGCCTGTTGCTGTCTTTCCTTCTCTAATGCTGCTCGTTGCTGTTCCTGCAATTCCTTTTCCTTCAACTCCTTTTCCTTTCGTTCACGCTCTTCACGTTCTTTATCCTGAGCATCAACCATTGAAACATCTCCACTTTTACTTTCACTAGTTTCTCTTGATAACGCCGGTCTTTTGGCAGAACTATTTTCATCTTCAAAACTATTTGGTCGCTTTAGTCCATTATTTTGTTCATCGCTACCATTTGCTGAAGAATCAACCGGAGGAGTCGCAACAACAACACTAGACTCTTTACCATTCTCAGTCAATGTACTGATGGCTGGTAATTGATTCTGTTGACCTTGTGGTGGTTGTGATGATTGACCATTAGTGTACTGAGATTGAGATTGAGCAGATTCTTGATGTAAAGGAACAATGGGAGGATGTTGCTGTTGCTGAGATTGATGCACAGGAATCTGCTGCAAAGGAGCAATGTGAGGTTGAGGCGTTTCTTGGTGGCTTGGAGGAGGCGGAGGTGGAGGTGGTTGCTGTAACTGAGGATGCTGGTGCAGTTGTTGCTGAGGTGTTAGCGAAGGAGGACCCTGAGGTTGTTGAGGCTGTTGAGGTTGTTGTGGTTGTTGAGGTTGAGGTTGTTGCTGTTGCTGTTGCTGTTGCTGTTGCTGTTGAGGTAACTGATGAGACTGTTGCTGAGGATGCTGTTGCAATTGTTGAATTGGCTGATGTTGCTGCTGCTGTTGAGGAATGGGCCCTGAACCTGCTTGCTGGTGTTGTTGTGGGTGCTGCTGCTGGTGCTGTTGGTGCTGCTGTTGCTGTTCCCAAATAGCACTTGGAGGACCCTGTTGACCAAGATAGGCTTGAGGGTTGACATCTTGAGGCCGAGGAGGAATACCTGATCCATTGGCAGGTGATCCAGAACCATTTTGAGCAGCCCGTAGTTGTTCCAATCGACCTTGGATATGACTATTATGAGGATCCAATTCAGCTGCTCGTTGGTACGCATCCAAAGCATCATTAATTTGGTTATTGCATGATTCATATAGCGTACCCAAGTCATACCATACTTCAGAAATATATGGATTGAGTCTAATTGCTCTACTATAAGCATCTAACGCATCTCTGTATTGATTAATCTGATAATATAATACACCAATCGAACACCAAAATGTAGGGTTTCGTCCATCTCGATAAACTGCCTGTTGATAAGCTTCATAAGCCTTACTATATTTTTGTTGAGCCATATAACATCTACCCAACAAATACCAAGATTGAGCATCGTCCGAGTCAGATTCTAATGATCTTGTAAGATAATTTATTGCCAAATCTTGATTGGAAAAGGAATTTTGTTGATGATAAAGCCATCCAAGTTGTTGTAAAACTTTAGCATGACTAGGATTTTCAGTTAAAACTCGTTCATATGCTTCTTTAGCTAATTGATATTCCTTTTGTTGTTCATGGACATGTCCTATTTGAAACCATATATCAACTTCAGTTAATGGCTTCGGAGGATTAGATAAAATATATCGAAAACAATCCAATGATTGTCCATATTTTAATTGCTGCTTGTATATAATTCCTAATCTAAAATAAATTTCATTTGCCTTTTCAAAATTAGGATCCATATCCATCACTTGAGAAAATGCTTCCTCTGCATATTCTAATGAACCATATCTATCATAAAGGATTCCTATGCCATACCAAAGCTTAGGATCCTTAGGATCATGTAAATGATATAGTGCTTGTTGATATGCACTATAAGCCTTATGAAGATCATCCATCATTAAATAACAATGTCCTAATGACCCCCACGTATCTCCAGTATCTCCAGTAATATTTAATACAGTTTGATAATAATCAATAGCCTTTGCGAAATTTTCTTTACTTCGATATAAATTGGCAATAGATGTTAATGCTGAGGTGGAATATGGAATAAACCGTAACACATTTTCGTAAGCACTTATAGCTTTATCAGTTTCACCTAACAGTTCTGCAAGTTTCCCTATAGCTTCCCATGTTTCTGCATTTGCATGTTGTAGCTTTTGGTATGGAGATAATTGTTGGTCTTTATCGGAGGGTGGAGGACCATTCGCCCCGTTGCTTAATGCCTGCTGCGGCGGATGCGGCTGGCCATTAGGGAGGCCAGCAACGGCATTTGGCGGTGGCTGAGAAAGCACCATCTGAGACGCCATCTCTATCTATTTCACTAGTAGTAACAAGAGATTTCCCAAATTATAGTAAAAAAAATACCTTGTGATTGTAGTACAAGTTCTAATTTTTATTTTAATTTTGATTCTGAAAAATTGTTAATGTTGGTAAAAATGAAAAAGCAAAAAAAATTGTGATTGTTTTTAATCGGATAAATTTTTTGTGCTTTTTAATTTCTTTTTTTTCTATCCCAGTTCTCCTAACTTCTCCCGTAGTACGTTGAGCCAAAAAAATGAATACAAAATAATCAAAGTTGTCGACGGTAAGTCAATTGCCCCCTTTAATAAATCTTAAAAAAAGACAAAAATAAAAGACGAGGTCAGCGAAAAACGACGACACGCCAATAATATTAAAATTTATCGAAACAAAGTTTTGCAATGGCTCAAAAAAAACAAACTCAGATGCCCAAAAGCTTAAAAATGAGAGAAACTTTCATGCGCACTCTCGTGACACCAACAAACAACGGACAATACTAATATCTAAGTGGTCTTAGAAATCCGCAATGCCGAATTGGGAGGTTGACCAAAAAAGGGTTCCAAAACTCAATTCTGTCACCGACACCGTTGTTGTACCTGAACGATGATGAAAACGACTACCGATGACGGGTAACGAAGGGTTCAGATAGACCAATCAGATGCACCGGCTAGGACAAGACAGAATCGATTCGTCAAAAGGAGAATCGTCCACTAAATGACCCTGTTGGCTTTCCTTGGTGAGACAAAAAGGGGGTCCTAAAACAAAAAAATAATAAAAACAAAAAACAAAAAAATTGAAGCTGGGGAAAAACGTGACAACACACGACTGTTGTAGATGCCCTATTTTTTCTTTTCCTTACTTGGCTGGAGGGGGTGGTAAATTCCAAAACGCGTATCCCGACTTCGGAAGCACGAATCCCAAACAAACGATTCACCGGAGCACTCGTGATGCTCTTGAAGGATGGCGATGGGTTGTTGATTGAAAGTTGCGAAATGCAAAATAAAAAGAATAGAAGGAGGGGCAAAAGGAAAAGAAACAGAGAAGAAGGAATCGTCGTCAAACGCTAATTGAACATGTTATAAACTTTAAATTTCTGCTGGGCAAAGGATAGATTTAGGCTCCTCAGCCGCACTGACTCCAGAAACTGGCTTCCCTCGATCGAAACTTTCTACAAACCCTTTGCAACCCTCTGGAATATTCATCTCAGATACCTACTGGTAGTTAAATCACCTATAACTTTAAAATAGCTGGTGATTGCGAGTACATTACACGTGACACATTAATTTATCAAACTACATTTTATATAACTTCAAACTAATCGTCCTGCTCCAAATATGCCAACAATGACTCTGGAACAAACGAGTGATGGTCGTCGTAGTGATTGAGTAGCTCGTAGATGTCTGGATGCGCGCCGTAAGCATGGCATTCGGGCTCCTTGCAGCGTACATCGCTCCATTCTTCGATTCCGGTATTTGAGAGCTGGTACGTTGAGTATAACGGCCCGTTAGCTGATCCATAGAGCGCAGCACAAGCAGGCGTATACTTATCAGGGTTCGCTCTCTTCTCCTCAATGATGTGCTTGTGCTCATTTGTGTCGATTATATCATTGAAAATATGTTGCTCCAAAATGTGGTCGCATAGAGCTTCATGGCTCGGGAAGGCAGGTACATCGCATTCATAAGGACAGATATGCTGTTTTGTATCTGGAATGTTTGAGTTAATAGCAGAACTTGTACTATTCTCCAAGGGAGATACCACGTTAGAATTAGCTGAGTTCGATTCAGGAGATGTCCATGTAGCGGAACTTGATACACTTCCACTACTGTATGAACTACCATTATTAGACTTCTGGTGAGTCTTGGTGTGACGAGAAAGTTGTTGAGATGTTGTAAAACCTTTGCCACATTGTGTACAACTCAGGGGCTTTTGAGAAGAATGGGTGTATGAATGGATTCGAAGATGTGATTTTCGATAAAATCGCTGTCCGCAACCAGGATGATCGCATGCAAATGGCCTTTCGCCTGAATGGCTTCGCTTATGTTGATTTAATAAGCAAGGACGAGAATAGGCCTTGCCACAGTTTTCAACATCACAGATGTACTTCTTTGGCCGACTACTTTCAGATCTGCTACCCGACGTACTCATATCTTTGGATCGATCTGGCTGGCTTCTGGAAATGTTTGGATGATGGGAGATGAGAAATTTGTGTTTGTTATATTTTTTGTGCCTTATTATATTCCGACTGATTAGAGGCAACGATTAATTGTTAACGCGACGTTTATGGGCATGCCAACAGGCTATATCTAACTATAAACTACTAATACGCGTATATAGCATACAAGAAATAGTGAAAATAACAGAATATACGATAAATTTTGACCGATTTATCTCGGTTTGCTACCGAAATATCTCTTTAAACGACTTTAAAATTTCGACCCTATAGCTATAGGACTATAAATCTGTAGTTACGTACGCGTATATATACTGATAAGATAAATAACGATGCAAGTTCCCCAGATTCTCAGATCTTGCTTATCGGTGACCGCAACGGTGTTCCTTACAATTGGCTCAAAAAGTCAATGATCGACTTAGAAATTTCTGTAGCATGAGTCTCAAGAGCAAAATGACCACTAGCGACATATCTCTTAGTAAGTCGTTCTACATCCCTCTCGAATGCCTCAGCAGCTTCAATTGGGAATATCCGGTCGTTTTTACCCCAAACTAATAACACTGGCACATTAGACGATCGCAAGTACTCATGGAACTTGGGATACAATTTCAGGTTTGTATTATAATCATAAAACAACCTGGATTGGATTTTTGTTTGACCAGGTCTTTTGAGTAAAAACTCATCCAACGCAATTGGAAGTGGATCAATAGCCTCAGGAGTTTCCACACCAAGATAATATTGACTAGAGATATTCTTGGGATCTTCAATAAACTTGGCAAATGCTTCAACAAATGAAGGAGTATTTTCATCGACCTTCCACCATTCTTTAAGAGGTCCCCAAAATTCATCACTCAATCCTTCCTCATAGGCATTGCCGTTTTGAGAGATGACAGCAGTGATTCTGGAGGGATTCTTCAAAGCAAGCCTCATTCCAACTGGTGAACCATAATCAAAAATATAAATTGCAAATTTGTCCAAATTCACTGCCTGAGTGAAAAGGTCAATGGTTTCCGCAAGATTATCAAAACTGAATTTGTAATCATCAGGAAACTCAGTAAACCCATAGCCTGGCAAATCAGGTGCAACCACATGGTAGTAAGGAGCTAACAACGGGATAAGACTGCGGAACATGTATGAAGCAGTGGGGTACCCATGGAGCAACAAGATGGTAGGACTGGTCCTGGTTCCTGCTTCTCTGTAAAATACTTTGGTTCCATCCTTAAGGAGAACTTTGGTAGTGGTAGGCGCAGTAACTCGGGCGGACATTTTGAAGCTCCTTGATGGTACAATCATAAAGAGGGACCATTGTGGCCTTTTATAATGCAACCAGCAAAATGGCTTCAATCAGTGCCATGGTATCTAATCATCATATGGGATTCAATCGCACACTGAAAGTTTACTAAAAGTGCGTGGTACCAGAGATTTATATAACTTATCTGTTTAACTGCAATATATGGCCATGGTAATTAATATTATGGGAGCGCATCTATAGGTATTGTTATATCGAAGAACTTTGAAGATTGGTTTCCCATCAATGATGATCTTTGATGTCAGCGCTGGCATGCATATGGGATCTAATCTTTTATTGACTAGCTAGGATCCTTCATGAACAGTACTAGTTATGTAACGCATAACATATGCTATAACGTGTGCACATAATATACGTATACATGCATGACGAACTAATCTAACAAATTGTTTGGGTCTTGTCCTCAGAAGCTGACCATAACACCACAACACGTGTAACCAGTCTTACCAGGGATTATCAGGCATTATGCCGAGGCGTTTCTACGGCTGTACCAGCGTCCGTCCTAATACGTTATAGAAAATTGTGATATAGTACTGGGTATTTAAATACAGATAGTAGAAATTAACAATTCCTTTCTCAGACTTCTTTGTATATACTACTCGGAACATATTACATTATTATCATTGGATTATATTATTACTATGTAATGTTATCATTGCCGTAGTACTAGGATAATGATTTAAATAATACAGAGCCTGTGATTTTTAATATGTCAATGTGTGACAAATTCTGAAACTGAGGCTTTCTGTTTGTTATACTAACTCAGTAACAGATTATGACGAATCCAATCCGAAGGATTACGAGGATCTTAACTTAAGAATATGGGAGAAAGCTTTTCTTCTGTACAATAATCTTCAGTTATTTTAGCGACACGATTTAGACTATTGAGTCCTAGTTTCGCTTTAATTCTTTTTTCTGCAGCAAGTCAGTAAATCTCTGTTGAGTCTTAATTAGTAGCGTAGTATTTACAACTGATTACCAACTCTTCCAAGCAACTGCGGGCTAATTTCTCTCAACCAATCAATTTGTACGGGACTAACAGTTCTAGCATACCCCTTTGTTGTGAAAACATATTCAGCATACATGATGGCCGGGAACTTTTTCCCAAATAGCATAGAACTAGGATGAATGTTAAGAAACTGGCTGCTTATGATTGTTTTGTATCTTCTATCAGGTAGCCCTAACGCAGTATTTGTGACATATCCATGCAAAAATGTTTTAATTATAACGTCAGGATCAATTTTAGTAGTTATACTTTCTTCTAAAACTGCTAAAGAATCCAAATGCAGATAGTCGCATAGCTGCCTACGTACCAATTCCACATTCTTCATTGCCCTGAAATTGATACTCAGCCCTTTGCACCAATCTCGACGTTCCTGTTTCGATTTAATATCTCGATAAAGGTTGACTAGTTCTCTGAACATTATCAAATCACCATATTCCCTACCAGCACCAAAAGTTTGCAATTTACGTTCATTAATCTCATCTCGCTTGTCTGGTCGAGGGTTCAGCAACAAATCTTCTACTGATAAACATGCAACAATATCAATAACAGCTGCCAGTAATCCAGGAGTTTCCTTTTGGCGTTCTTGAGCAGATATCAATACAGCAGCAAGGGCCGGTGATACGGGGAGTAGCACCATTTTCTTACCTAATTCCGTTATCTCTCCTTTATCATCTAACGCATTCAAACTGTATAGTTTTAGTAGGGCCAGTTTTATAGCTCTTTTACTCGGCGATTGAACCCAATTAAAATTTATCACATCATTGATACCAATCCGTTTTAGCATTAATATAGTACTGGCGACATCACATCTTACAACCTCAGGTTCAGTTTGTGTAGCCAATTCACTAGTATAGGTTTCTTCAGTATACAATCGATAACATTTGCCGGCACTTTCTCGTCCTGCTCGTCCCATTCTTTGCATTGCAGATGCTTGAGATATGGGTGTTATAAGTAATGTGTCCAGACCTAATTCAGGCTTCCATACTCTGATTTTCCGTAACCCTGTATCGATCACATATTTAACACCAGGAATAGTGACTGAAGTTTCTGCAATATTGGTAGATAGTATGACTTTACGTAGCTTCGGATTTTTTGTGTCTTCCATATGAGCTGGTGGCTTAACAGGCTCGAACACGTTCTGTTGCTGAGAGGGCGGAAGCGAGGCATATAAGGGCAACGCGACAATATATGGAACACCACGAGGTAGCTCACGACTTAGCTCATTTAATCGGCCGCAACATTTATCGATATCCTCTTGACCAGGTAAAAATACCAGTATATCCCCCAGAGGTTCTTTGAAGTTTACTTGTAATACACTGCGCAGAACGCTATCAAGAATATCATCGACAGGTTCACGAAGATAAAACCTATCCACAGGGAAAGTTTTACCTTCAACATATATAATAGGTGCATCATCAAAAAATTTGCTAAAAACTTGAGCATCCAATGTTGCAGACATGACTACTACTCTTAGATCCTTACGAGTCCCATTTTTGATCAACCCCTTTATAATTCCCATTAACAAGTCGGTAAGAATAGTACGTTCATGCGCCTCGTCTAGCACTATAGTAGTGTATCTTGATAGTTCAGGATCAGTCATTGCTTCACGTAGCAGCATACCATCTGTCAAATATTTGATTTGGGTCCCACTATTACTTTTATTCTGGAATCTGACTGAATAACCCACCTTCCCACCAAGCGTTACCCCCATTTCCTGGCTAACCCGAGTAGCAAGATTAATAGCAGCCACTCTTCGAGGCTGTGTGACTGCTACAAATTCTTCTTGAGGATCTAACCTATGAATGAATTGTGGTAACTGGGTAGATTTACCACTACCAGTCTCACCAATAAGAATTGTGACTTTATGTGATGCGATATGTTTCATGACCTCTTCCCGACTTTGATATATCGGTAATCTGGCTCTATCAATAAGTAAAGCCTTTCGCAGTCGGTTACGCTCGTCTGCATTATCTATTTGAGGTACTTCGCTTTCTTCACCAATATCACTATCATCTTCGGAGTCGTAAAACTTTACAATTTTCCTTTTAGACTCAGAATCTCCATCTGTACCTAAGCTTTTCTCAGAATCTCCATTTGCAGCTATTTTTCTCAAATCAAGCGATCCATTAGATTTTTTCATCCCATTGTGGTCATTCTTTGATTTACCGTGGGATTTCCCATAAGATTTATGGTGATTATGCTTGATCTCTTTCTTGGAAACGTTTTCTTGATCTCTCAAAGGCTCAACAGATTCTCCACTCTCATTGGCAGTATCATTACTCTCATCAGTAAATTTGAAATGCCGTTTAGGCGGCATTGGGATCCGTTGCAAAGCTCAAGTATCTGTTATGCTTAAGCTTATCAAAGCTTTGAAATTTCTCAAGTACTAGTATATACGCTTAACTTGTACAATATTGCCTATGAAATTTCTCGAGGTTAGCCGCACTTGATGGATACACGAAAAATCGTCTCGCGATCGATTAGAAAATTTATCCGCGCGCGTAACCTTAATATAGTAGCTATAACGTTAACATTAATGGTGCTTATAGGCCTATAGCTACATAGAGGAACATTATAGCTTTCGAATTGGAAGAGGAATTCCGTCAGGATATATCAATATTTGGGCGGAACATAGTAAGACTTATACATTTCATATGAATAATGCAACTAGTATATCTCAGGCAATAAGAGTATTTAGTAGCAAAATATTGATGATACTAAAGCACCGGTCACTTGTCCTCTATTCCCAGCGGCCAAGCACCAAATACTAGTGCTGGCTCCCTGAATAGTTAGACGCGTACTTCGTTATCACTTTAACACCTGCGAATATAACAATAAAGCCAAAGAGTCAATGCACTGTAAAGACCCTGCTCCAACTTTAGTAGAGCTAAACGTTCCAGCGAAACTCATATATCTTGTGCCCAGACCTGGCAATCATCAATATTCAGTACGGACAAACGCATAGAGGCTTAAGATGCGCTGAATGTTTCACAATTTATGTTATCATACAGTTAACTCTTAAATATTTCACACAAGTTGTCCCGATTAATCTGAGTGCTTTCAGAGGCAAATCTGTACGCCCTCAGTCTGATTCGACTGGCAACGTCAAACATGAACTGTCGATGCAGAAACTACGTAGGTATAAATACTTCTGGCTCTGTCCTGAACTTTTACCATTTCGAGTTCAGACTAATCATTAATAATAACATAACATAGTAGATATATCGCTAGCTAGATAGGTAGAGCTAGGCACGGCCCTTTCGTTCTATTTACATGAAAAGCCGCCAGCCGCTCCAAAATAACAAACGTTTGATCGATCGCGTTATCATCGCGGCATATTTTCCTCGCAAGGCTGTACATGCATGTATAATGTGTTGAGTGCTCGCCTAGCTAGCTAGTACGCTATTTTTGGACCTTCTCCTTAAACTTGATCCAAATCCTTCAGTTTTCAAAACCCCACGTTCCACTATTGACTTAGCTGTCTGGCATCTTGTTCAGCTCATTTGGACGCTTTTTTTTGGGATCTAAGGCTTCTATTTCTATATACTACTCGGGCGGCGCAGGTGCGTTTCGAATAGGGTAACTTTTCACTAAACCTTGTACCCGTTAAGGTTCCAAATTGGGCCAAAGGCCATTAATATTTTTACATTGACAAGCTTTAAGGGCGCCTGTTTCATTTAAAGTGCCCGTGTCTCGTCTCTGACAGGCCAGCTGAGGAAGACGCACTCGGGAAGGGGAGTAAAACGCGAGCCTTTTTTATCAACTGGAAAAACAAACAAGCGTACCTGCTCTAGTACCTTGACCCATCAAGGATAGGTACAATTATTGCTTTCTTCTCTACTTACCTAGTAGTGTTCCTTTCTAGATCTTTAACTAGATCGTCAGATCTTTTATCACAGAAACAAGATCTCTGTGGACACCTTGGTGTGAGATAATTCTGCGGTCATAAATATGAGGGGAAAGCTAGTGACAGTCGTCAGCATCATTTTATTGATTGCGTTCGGCCTCCAGTTAGTAGCAGTATTATCGGTACCAGTCACTCAGAAGATAACTTTGTGTACTTATAACGACTACAAGTTTGGGGTTTTCGGGTTCTGTAATACTAAAACCAACGAATGCTCAAGCGTTGGTATAGGCTACCATCCAAGCTCGTCAGATACGTCTTTCTCTTTACCTTCTAACGCTAGGAAAACATTGGCCAACCTACTTATTGTACATGTGGTTGCGGCAGGTTTGACTTTGATTTTGACCGTTCTGACGGTACTGGCACATATCAGTGGGCCTGGGTCATCGCCAACTTATTTGCTTTTGTTATTGATTTTTGCTCTTCCTACGTTTTTGATTTCACTATTAGCATTTTTGGTAGATATTTTATTATTTGTTTCCCATTTAGATTGGGCTGGATGGATCGTTTTAGCAGCAACTGTATTAATATGTATTGCTGGATTTTTACTATGTACTTTAAGACGAACATTGTCTTCGCAAAAGGCTATGAACAAGCGGCTAAATGAAAATTCTGAACTTCATGACTTAGCATCATTCACAAATGGACGTAACGGATTTAACTTTGATAATAATGGGTTTTCATCGACTTCGTTGTCAAAGATTCCAGATTTCACTGAGGCCAAATATGAACCAACAATTACTAGAAACACCGATGATGATAATGTACCATTAAATGCCAATACTTCTAATGCTGGTGACATATCTTATGATGATGGCAACCTTAATAATGGAATGGATCTTACACCATCACCTTCGAGAGATTATCGTCAGGGTACTTCTTATCGTGGCGCTATCCCCGCTCCAGCATTTGCAGCAGGACGTCAGGGGTACCGTCCAGTTGGTGTAGAAAATGCCGATGGTGGAGAAGTAGGATTTGCTACTCCAAGCCGTCGGTCGACAGAGACTTCCGAAGGACAAAGGTCTAGAAGGAAAGATGGGTATGTTCCACCAACAGCTGGTAGTTTTGTTCCAGATATGAGCGAATATGCAAGTAGCACCGGTAGCAGAAACAACTCTAGAGGTCCCGGTGGTGTTCCTGTACCTGCAGGTACTTATCCTCCTGGGTTTGAGCCAGATTCACATGTCCAGAATATTGATGATGGTAATGCTGGAGGGTCTAGTCGACACTATGGACCTAAAGTTGTCCCAGTATTGAAAATTAGAAATAACCCACCGGCTGGAATTCCCCAACCGTCTTCGGGAACTATTGAAGGAGGTAATGTTGGAGCTAACGCCCATTATAATGGAGTCTCTAGTGCAGGTGCAATCCCCACTGCTCAATATGGTGTTGCTAGCACTACTGAAGATGGGCAGGACCCATCTTCTGAGAACGCTTATGTACCTCCAAGACGGTACTGGGATAAACAGAAAGTACGAGAGCAAATGCAACAGAATCCTGATATCAACGCGGGATCATCCGCTGAAGCCTCAAAAAGACTTTCTCCTATTAATCAACTGAGAGAACATTATGATGAGTACTACGATGCTCCATCTGATCCACAGGAGCAACAGCAATTTGATCAATCATACTATGATGGATCATACAACTCTAATGCCGGGTCAATGGGTGCAGCAATAACTGATGATCAAGCTGTTCCTCAAGTCCCTCAGCATCAGTATCAAGGTTATTCGGACTATCAATCCCAGGGTTATCAACCTCAACAGGCCCAAGAATATCGACCTCAGCAAACTCATGAATATCAACCTCAACAGGCTCAAGGATATGAGCCTCAACAATCTCAAGGATATCAGGGGTACCAGGGAGCAGCACCACAGCAAGTTCAGGGATACCAGAATCAGAATCAGTATCAGGGATATCAACAGCCACCACCTCAACAAGTGTCATATTTGCATCCACCGAACCAGAACCCTAATGAGGGATTTGCGGCACCTATATCTCCTGCTTCCGACACTTCTTCGCATTATACAAGCATAAGCCAAAGAGTAACAAGCCCTAAGTATAATCAGGAACCAGACAGGTCTGAATTTGTTATCAATAACAACCCTGATTTCGCCATCGGTGCTCCTAAGAAGAAACCAGGTGCTAAAAAGGGCGGCTTACCAGCGGCTTTCCAGTCGTCTGATTCTCCGTACAAGATGCGTTAAATTTTTGTTTAGTATGAGACTTTTCTTTTATGAACTTGATTACGATAATGCTTTATGTAGTAATATAAATATATACTTTTGGTTTATTACTCAATTGTTTCAATTCTGTATTACTTTGAGTAATGATGCTATAGTATGGGTATAACTGACGCTAGGTAATTAACATAGGACTAAAATATAACAGTCAACGTTAGCGTTCAGCCGCGAGACTCAAATAGGGCACTCGGAATTGGGATCGCGATCAACTTAAATATTTGATATATTTGGTCCAGTCACAGGCCTGCCCTGATCTACGGTATACCAATTACCAAGTCCCGAGCAGGATCTTAGGATGCTGGCATCTACGACATGTACTAAAAGAGGAGGTGGACTGGGCATAGCCGCGGTGCACCGTAACCGGTCGTCGTCGCCAGCTCACCAGCGGAGGTTTTATGCTTCCAAACGAAATGGAAGTAAGAGTTCTTCCCCTGTTACGAACAATTCAGCCGGCGCAACTGCTGCCCCTGTTTTGACCGAAAAGTTCATGTTTAATGGCGTACAAGAATACGAAGCATTCAAAAATTTGTTTTATATCATGCCGTACCAGCGGAGAGTAGACTTTGGCCAATTTTTCACTCAGATCCGACGCTTGAAGTATCTTGAAGAAACTAAAAGAAAAACATCCGACACTCATAAAAGTGATAGAGATGGGTTTTATAGGAATAGTATACTCGAAGAAAAGAAGTCGACTGCTAATTTGTTGGCGCAGACACAACTCGATGCTGGGGTACTGGATACGTTGGCTCGACTTTTAGAAGGCCATCCAACTGCACAGGATATTGATGCATGGCTGAAAATTCATATACCTCATACTTCCCGGAATGATCCTGCTTTTCTTCAGGGCGTTAATATTGTTATAATGAACGGTACACGGACGTCATTACAAGGTATTACTGAATATATATCTACTAAATTATGGAAGGGATCAGATTTACGTCGAGATTTAGCGTTAAAACAGGCTTTACTTGTTATACAAAGAGCTCTTGAGATCTTCTCGCGGACTCATTATCAGTTAAGAGGTGGCAGCGAAGCTCGTCCTATTCATGATATCAACGAAGAGACTCTGAGAGCTATAATGATGTTTTATAACGACTTTGTTTCGAAATTCGATTACCAATCAGATACTCTTATGAGTCTACTTTTGCAGTTTTTGTCCAGAAGTGGGCCTATAGAGGTCGCCAAAAGAGTCATGGCTGCGTGCATTCAGCGATCATATATTCCCGATGAAGCAGCTGTATATGAGTTTACTTCTGCCCTGGCGAAATATGTTGAAGCTAATTTCTACTTATATGGCGGAAGCTTCGCAGAGTTTAGAAAAGAATATCTTAGTGATATGCCCAAATTTGAAACAGTATTGGTACCAGAAGGAGAGTCCGTAGAACAAAGCTCTGTTAACCCTGGTATGATGAAGCTGATGTTATTCTGGGCTGATTCACTTGAAGAAGTTTACAGTGTTTTAAATACTGCAGAATATTCCAAATATGCAGATATAATATTTGAGAAATGCCAATCAGATATCATCAAGGCTGTAACAAGGGTAGCACTTGCTCCATCAGCCGGTGCACCATCAAAGGCATTACGGACACCTCCAAATATTTCTGGAAATGTTGAACCATTTCACTATAGACACAAGTATGCTTTTGCCATGGCCAATATTTTTGGTGTTATGCAACGATTCACCAAGTATCCATCAGGTATATCGAATGGTGCAATACATACAGCTTTGAAAATATTTGCGACTTATGGGAATGTTCAGGGAATGTACAAAATTTTGTCTCTTCAATTAGAGAAAAATGGAAACCTCTACTTTTCACATACCATTTTGACCTCGGTATTTGACTGTTTCCCATTACATAAGCGGTCTATGGCTGCTGAGAAACGTCGTGCTAACATATGGGCAGTTAATGATGGAGTGAAGACAGATATCCAATTGGAACGAGCTGTATTGGCTCATTTACGGTCAGGGTTGAAAACTGAAGAAAAGCCCCATGTGTATGCAAGCTATATAAGGGCGCTTGGGCGATCAAAATATGTTAGCGAATTGGATGAAGAGTTAGAACTTGTTTTTAACAGTAGTAGTGATAATTCTAAATGGCAGTCGAACCAAGATTTGATTTTGGAATTCATAGGTGCATATCATGCAGCTAATATGCCCGAAAAGGGGTTACAAGTATTAGGACGGGTTCTTGATATGTCCAAAAATGATGCTGTTTACCATTGTGCCGTCAGCGTATTGAGCCAAGTTTTTAGATATGAGGTCTTACCCTTGCAGCCTACGGTAAAGTTTGTTTCTCAATGGTTTATGATAAATAGTAAATCTACCCAATGGTTGATAGAGGACATTGAAAGAGTGTTTAATGAACTTGCATCTCCTGAGGCCTCTGCGCGATTTTCTGCTAACGAGGCTAACGCTGTATCTGCTATCGGTAGAGAGATTGTTGACACAATAATCCAGGTTAGAGAGCAGCGTGATATTGAGAAGTCACTATCGAGTCTTGACGAGATCCTTGGATCTAGAATGTATTAGCCCAAAATTGTGGGGTATGTAAATATATAATATAGAAAATAATAAATCATAATTGATTACCACCATCATTAACCGGAATCTCCGGCTTTTTTGGAGGTTCTGGGGCAGGGGCGGAACTTGAATGCCTTTTGGGTTTTATTATCAGTATAATTATCAAACCGACTATAATCAACGTTAATAGAAGGATAATTTTGCATTTTTGGGTACGTTTTTGATAATTTGTAGCTTTGATGAGTTCCTTTTGTGCACCTTTAACATTTGTACTCATCGTCTCAACATTGTAATCTATTCTGTCCAGCAGAGTACCTTGATCAATGACCATTGTTTGTAAATCTTTGAAAATATCAGCTAGTTCAATAATCCCCTCAGCAATATTAGTAATCTCTTGTTCACGTTGCCGTATGGACTCATCCTGACTAAATGCTAATTTCGAAGACTGCTCCAGCGTACTTTGAGATAACAGCACGTCCATATCTTCATCCGAGCCTCCTCCTGCAGGAAATGGGGTATTAGGTCTTTCTGGGAATATATCTAAACTTTCTTGCCTCAGGGTCCTCAGATATGACGATTGCATCTTTCTGAATGTTGCCGAAACCTCTTGAACCGACGTAGCCATTGCTATTTTCATATTTGAAGCCATTTTAATTGTGGCTGGCGAAACTTCGCCCCTTGTCATATCATCGAATTGTTGAACTAACTTCTGACAAGCATGGATATCAGCCGTTATTTCACTAGTTAGTTCTGTAATCTCTCGCTCTTCCCTCGTACGATCATCAAACCCTGGAAGGGCATTCTTCCTATGCAATGAATCCAAGGTAGCTATCTTCCGCCGTATAATTGCCAATTGGTCGTCCAGGTCTATTGATACCCCTTCCCATGACGGCGGCAAGGATTCCATCTCAATGCCAATGGTTTCCGATCCCCCAATCAGGCCCTGCTGCTCTTCAGGGATGTCGAACCGCGGCACAGCCTGCGGGTGATGAGAATACGACTGTCTGTATGAAATATACAGGTTCGTCCGGTCTCTGAACATTATTCCCTATACTAACAGAACAGAACTGCGCTATAGCTATGCCGTATATATCGATATCAATCTCCAATATTATATTACAATTCCGCGCCTATAGGCTAAGCTTAATTAACTTCTTAAGATCTCGATGACCGACTTCAGGGTAAATTGCGGAGTTGGTTATTCATCAACGTTGATGCCAATTACAATTCGTAATTATATAATGACATACCTAGAATCCAGTGTAAAATGGTAGTTTGGTTTGTATACATATTTCCATATTATTGTAGTTGTGGATAGGCTTCATTTGCCATGGCCCATAGTTGCCAAGCTTTCAGATATCTGATAACCTTTTCATCACATGGTTATTACTCAACGTACGTACCTACATATAACCACTGAAAAATTATCAATTTATCTCTTTAAAACTTTTTTTACACTTCCTAGGACTTGGGTACTTTTAAAAATGACCGAAGAATTGACACACCAGACCATCAAGGACGGATGGTTCCGTGAAATCTCAGATACCATGTGGCCTGGCCAAGCCATGTCACTACGGTGTAATCAAATTCTCCATGTTGAAAAATCCAAGTATCAGGATGTCCTTGTATTTGAAAGCTCTGATTACGGTAATGTTTTAGTCCTCGACAACGTTATCCAGGCAACTGAACGGGACGAGTTTGCTTACCAGGAGATGATCACGCACTTGGCCATGAACTCTCACCCTAACCCTAAGAAAGTGCTCGTTGTCGGTGGTGGTGACGGTGGTGTTTTGAGAGAAGTTGTTAAACACTCTTCTATCGAGGAAGCTTGGCTCGTTGATATCGACGAAGCCGTTATCCGTGTAAGCAAAAAATACATGCCATCTATGTCAGTAGGATTTCAGCACCCCAAAGTGAAGGTCCATATTGGAGATGGGTTCCAATTCCTCAGAGATTACAAGAACACATTTGATGTTATTATCACCGACTCGTCTGATCCAGAGGGACCTGCCGAGACCTTGTTTCAACAGCCATACTTTGAGCTTTTGAGTGAAGCATTGACCGAAAAGGGTGTTATAACTACACAAGCAGAGAACGTGTGGTTACATTTGGGCATCATTAAGGACTTAAAGGCTGCTTGCAAGAAGGTTTTCCCCGTCGCTGAGTATGCTTATACTACAATTCCTACTTATCCTTCGGGACAAATTGGATTTATGGTATGCAGCAAAGACCCTAATGCTAATGTGAAAAAGCCATTGAGAACTTGGTCAGAGTCAGAAGAAAGTACTTTGAACAGGTACTATAATAAGGAAATCCACGAAGCCTCTTTTGTCTTACCAAACTTCGCCCGAGCTGCCCTTGAATAGGGGACACCCGGCCTTCGTATGTAGAGTACCACCTACTAACTAATGTAATAACTGTATTGAATAATTGTTTGCAGCTCAGGTACTATAACGTACCAATTATGTCCATTAGACTTAAAAGGATCTATTATAATTGATTTTCGATTGATTAACCTATTTGGGCTTATCGATCAGAACACTTTAAGCGCTTGGAGTTTTGCTGCTTGCAAACTTCATATGGTGCCATTTATATCATTTTAATTTGGAAGCCATTAAAATGAACCAGGAACTTTACACAACGTGAAATTAACATTACTTTCATTGATTCAGACAGTTAGGCATATACACAATCCTTAAGGCTTCAGTTTTCTTTTTCTCAGTACCTTTGCCGCTAAACAGCCTAAAAATGTATACCTATAGTAAACGTGCACATGTACGTACGTATATTTATTGATATCTCTCGATCACGATTTAACTATAACATAACAGCTAGCGCTCAAGCTCCGATCCGGTGGATTGAAAAAAATCTCTTTGGAACCCCCAGCAAAAAATTATCATCAACAATGACAGTGGCCATACCCGGGACAGTCGTAAACGCAGACGAGACGACCATATTTGGCCCAGGAATATACAAGGACTATTTTGCTAACTCTTCGGTAGTCGTAAGGGCAGGCTTTGAACGAGAACAAACTAAACGAGGGACACATATTTTATACATCGATACAAATTCCAAACGTTACTTACCATCACTACGAGATAATGTTGTTGGTACAGTCACTGCCAAGGTTAGTGATGGGTATCGAGTTCAACTGCAGGAGAAATCTGCTCCTGTGTTTCTTGGTGAGTTCTCCTTTGAAAACGCTACAAAGAAAAATAGGCCCAATCTTGCTGTTGGCTCTTTGGTTTACGGTAGAGTGACAATGGTTGATAAAGATCTCGGTGCAGAAATTGAATGCTATGATTCTAGCACTGGTAAGGCTGGAGGCTACGGCGAGTTGAAAGATGGATACGTTATTGAAGTTTCGTTAGCGTTTGCACGAACTTTACTATTTGACACTAAATATGAACTATTGCCTTTAATTGGTGAACGACTACAGTTTGAAATCGCAATTGGCGTTAATGGAAGGATCTGGATTAATGGGCTCGATATTCAGTCTACTTTAGCTGTTGCTAGGTGCATTTCTGGTGCAGAAAAATTAGGTTCAGCTTCAGAACTAAAAGATCATGTCAATTCAACTATTGGAAAGAAGTAAACCCATTCATCCATGATGAATATGACTGAACAACCTCATCTTGAGTATCATTACCTATGATGAATCCCTTATTGATGATTTCATACTGGTCAACATATTTTTGATATGTATCCTTCAATTCCGTCTCAGTTAATTCTTTTGGATATATCAGTTGATTATCAGACTGGCACAGTGTATCCCCGCTAAGATATTTTTCATACAATGCTAGTTGGTCAGAACTAACTTCATGTGTCATTAGTGATACGAGTGAAGTGATCTCATCCGGCTCTTTAGTTTGCTTCTCTGCTTCTATATTAAGGCTAATTTGCCTTGGTTCCATTTTGAATTCATCTGCAATATCATGTTCCAATTCAATTTCATATCCGTCAGAAACATTTGCCAGTTGCCTAGCACGTGCGGTGGTTGTGCTCTGGTACATTTGAGAAGCTCTTTTAATTGCATCTCGCCTGATATCATCACCTGAGGAGGTCTTATGTCGACGCCGTTGCTTATTGTCAAATGATTCCACTCGTGGTCGATGAGGTGTAAATGGTGACTGCACTTTTGTGGAATTTAATTGGTCACCGGGAATATATCTCAAAGTAGAGTTCATATTAAATGTAAACATTGTGTGGAAAGATGAATATACCCTTGCTCGGTAAAGCTCATTCCAATAATTATCAGGGAAGTCCGGATGGGCCGATAACGGTTCAAAAGGTGACTCAAATTGTGCCAATGCATTTTTCTCTTCGTCAAACCGAGTATGAATATCCTCAAGGTTACTTACACCCCACCATTTCAAATAACTTGGCCGTTTAATTAAAAACGGACGTATACTATTATGCAAAAATTGATCAGAGGCCATTTCCCATAATTTAGGACCGTCTTCTCGCCATACATAGTTACCTAAAAATAAATTAATTGCATCTTGTCGTTGTGAATCCATAAATGAGTTACTATAGAATCGCCTAACACTTTCAAGCATGTCCCTTGAATGACTGGACCATTGATTGATCTTCCTATAGGTTTCCATAGTATTAACCAAATGTGAACCACCGTACTGTAGGGCTATAGTGTCACCATGGTCATGAAACATCTCAGTCAACAGGTCAACCGCGTCCGAGTCATAACTTAGAAAATCTCTATCAATAACTCCTAATGCTTTCAGTTGTAGTGCTAGTGCCCGTTTACCTAACACGAATTGTGCAGCATTAGTACGATCAAGACAGTCAATGCAATTTGTTCGACATATCCCATCTTGAATTTTCATCCCGTCAAGATTACGACCATTCACAAATATACCAGTAGCATTTACAGTTTCCTTTGCATATGCTTCAAGAAATTGAATAACTTCCTGATTTCGACCCTTTGAAGCCCTACTCATATCCCAATGAGTGTAATGTATTTTTGGTTCATTTTTAGGCAAAACGCAGTTCAAATAATCTATACATTGACCAAATTCTTTAAGTAATATTGACTCTCTTGGAACCTTTTCTTTACCCTTTATCAGGTTTAATACACGAATAGGCTTACCATATCTAGCAATAAGATTATCGAAATGCTTACCTGCCGGCGTGAAAAACGGGTCCCGCCCGTTAAGTTCTATAGGAGGTTTAGGCGATAGGTTATTACTTAAATCTTGTGACCAAAAAACAGGGATACTCCCACGATGCTGAACATATGATGTGAACCTTGGATTATTAAAAACACCATCCCTAGGGTCATAAAAGGAAGATGTTAATCCATCATTTACAATTTGTTCCGTCTCCACTTCGTTGGCGACATCCCCATCGCCATTAATACCTCGTTTCAGAAACCTTGCACCAGCAAAATAGCGTGACCGTCTGGCAATCAGAGTCACTATGATATTCCTTCCACATACTGAGATTTTAGCCTGATCAATAAACCCATGGATAATTGACAAGCACCAATCAAGACCTATCGCACCAAGTCGTTTTATTACCGGCTCCTGAAGGTAAGAGTTCCATACAAACCTTACATTCCTATCGTGTAAAAGTTCTGCGGCTTCATGCCATTCAAATCGGCCTATAGCCACTTCCTTATCGCGGATAAGATTATTTTGAAGAGTATTGGTAATATCATAGGTATAACTAAAATAAAACGTCTTACTAATATCTAGTGTCATAAAAGATGTCAGTAAACGTGATTCTTCTGATTTTCGGTCCGGCCGTTTATAGTTCCCACTATAGCAAATGGGGATCATTTCAGTGGAATCAATATGATAAACAAAATGCCCACCAATTAATGCCACCGGGCTTCTTTTAGTAACTGTTATCATATAGTAACAATCAGTAAATCTTATAAACCCAATTATTCCCCAAGCAGTTACCCGCTTAGATAATCCTCCTTCATCTTCGTGCCTGGTCTCAAGCGATTTCAGAACCTCCATAATTTCTGCCCGACTACATGGCATAACATTTTCCTCGACTCTTAGCTGGTCTTTTGGCCCAGTTAAATCAACTTCGAGCATTCTAAAACGAGTTTCTCTTGGATTGGACCCGACAATATATAATCGACTTTTCGTCTCGTACAATGTAAATTTGTTCAACACAAATGTACGATACCCTCCAATACCAGCTTGAATCCCCGTAGGAGCACTTTGTGGGTCATCAAATTGACCATAGTTTAGAGGCTCATTGGTAGCTACTCGGTTGATATCCAGCGACCCAACATCATGTATAGTGCTGCTCCAACTGGCAACAGTCTCAGCATGAGAAGGCTTGTGATCATGACCTAAGTTGGGCTTGCTAGGCAATGAACGCGTATCATCTGAACTGCTTTGACCACTGTCTTGAGATTTTGACGATATTATCGAGTCACTGAGCCTCTCCATATCTTCTAGGCCAATATACTATACCAATTTCTGGGGGTATCCGTAAACAAAATATTACTATATGCGATCACAGGAATTTGCCATGGATATTTGGATATGCATGCACCAATATCGCCATTAATTGCTTCGATAACTACAGCTATTCAGATTCCAGTATATTATTTCCAGGTATAGGACCTGCTCCCGGTAGATATCACACCAAACAAACTAATGGCTATGGTAGTATATATACTTACCGGCACGATAGTTATAACTGCGGTGCACGTGCGCACGCGTGTTAGCGTTGTACGTACAAATATTTACGTAGGCTCGCAAGGTGATGATGCATCCATGGTAGATTTGGAAATTAGATCACTGCGGCGCTAACGATTAATATTGCAATAACGATACGTACTATAGTAGTACAACTTGCAATTGCACGCGCATGCTTATAAGGCTTGCAGTTAATTTGGAATGATCATGATGAATTGATTATGATCAACATTGATTTATTAGACGGATAATGTCGTTTTCCGTGGGGAGCTTGGTGTCCAAGCTCAACCAGTTGAATGAAACCCAAGAATCCATAGTGGGAGCTTCTCAATGGGTATGCTGCAAAAACATGAAACTTCAACACGATAAAAAGCTAATTATTAGGTACTATTCCATTGGAGAAATGCAAACTTAATTGCAGATACTTGGTCCCAGCAATTATCTTCAGGTAAGTCTTTTACTTAATATATTGAAACTTACATGGTCTAATTTAAGCTCCTGCAACAAAAAAACTTCCTCTGGTTTATCTTGCTAATGATGTGGTACAGCAATCAAGAGCTAAAAGGAAAGACGGAGTTGTGGATGCGTTTGCAAGAGTCATGCCAAGTGCTATAGAGGCTGCATTTAAAGCTACCCCAGCAAGCATTCAGGGAAAATTGAAACGTACCGTTGAAGTATGGCGTGAGCGACATGTTTTCCCTGACGATGTTTTGCATGATATTGACGTCCGCATCAACAGTACTAGTAATCAAAATGGCACGAAACGTGTACATTTCGCTGTTTCCCAAGATCCAAGGAAACCACAAGCAGAGCCTTCCATACCAAAAGAAGAGATACCTACTGAAGTTTCGAAACTTGTGAAGCTACAAGCACAAATTGAACCATTTCAAGTTGAAATTGATAGATCGTTTAAAGATTCTCAGCAATCTTACACTTCGTTAATTGACAGTGACGCTTTACCTGCACCACCTGTGTATGCATCAAAGCTAGAGAAGTTAAGAGTATCATTAAAGGGAACGGAAAAGCTGCTGGTAAGCAGCGTGTCGGGCTATAAAGAGATCCAAGCAGAGCTACAGAAACTATTGAAGACAACTGAAGAGAAACTAGCGGCGGATGAAGCAAAATTAAGACATGTCAGGGGTAACTTACAAAAAGTTGCTGAAACTAAAACAGAGATTGACAAATTATTACTAGGCGAGGACGAGCCCTCGTCTTCATCGTCAGCAGCAACGGGTTATGTACCGCCGCCTGTAGATGAAGATGACGAAGCACCAGTATATTCGCCCTTATCATCAGACGAGGAGGATAATGAACCAGCGCAAAAGAAGGTTAAGGCGGACCCTCCAAAGGCCAGCTTGAACCCCGACGTCGCGGCCTTCTTGTCAAGTATAACGCAAGGATCTAATTGACATTGTAATTAATAAATTATTTTGTATGTACATATACAGTTAGATTTCATTTTTTAGCTGGTCTGCTAGTCGGTGAAGATAGAACTCGCGAATATCTTTGGGTATTGTTTTGAAATCATCCACCAATTTGCGGATAGTTTTCTGACCAGTTTCGTAGACAGCTAAATCTTTATTACCATAGATATCCTTCCCAGTTCCATACATGGACGGGTCCAAATTATGCCAAAAGAAGTTGAGCGATATAGACGGATCAAGAGTTTGAGTGGCATGCAACCACATTGGTGGAATATAAATAATATCACCGGGTGACATTGTGAATTCTAACCGATGAGTACCAGGAATATCAATATCAAAAATATTTTCAATAGTTGACGACGAACTACCTGCAGGGAACTGCAATAAGCTAACATCTTGCGGTGGAAATAACACAACCCGTTTTCGACCAGTAACTTGACAAAGTATATTTGCAGTAACATCATAATGCAACCAAATAGATATAGAATCTGAAGACAATCGCAGCGGAGATGAGAAATGGATTTTCTCAATTTCAGAGAATAGCGTAGGTAACTTGAAATCTTTGCTCAATTCAGGGAAATCTTCATTAAATATAGCTGGTTTACCCTTTGGATCGTCTACTGATAAAGACCGAAGGTATCCTCGTTTTGTGTCAGGCTTAAACATCAAATCAAGATATTCTTGGAACGTCATGGTCTCATATTTGAAATTCTTTGTCATAAAAGATAAAGAACTCGTTGTGGTCACATGTGCTACAATTTTCCTCTCACGACCAATTTTATCAGCAAGATACTTGGGGTCATTCCATGAATCAGTATTACCAAAATCTTGGCCATGGAATAACATTGGTTTGAGATCAGACTGACATTGAGCAAAGTCAGCAGAAGTTGATCCTACTGGAATACTTGTAAGGTATTCAGTAGAAGGTTTCACCAAAGTTTCTGGTACAATTTTAATATCAATCAGTTTATTCTTTTCAGTCGAAATAACCCACGAGTCGTTCCAGTACGACCCAAATGAAAAGCAAACAGCACCACCGCCAAATACAAGCAGATCCTTCCCGTACTTACATAAATTAAATCCACATAACAAGGGATACGGGCCATCAAACTCCACCCTTGAGACTTGAAACGTCCTATCATGGTTTAAAGTTAGTATAGAATCACTTCCGTATAATTTTGAGCCGACACCACCCACCAAAACGACCTGATCATCATATATCATGCATTTCGCCCCATACCTATCAGTCAATGGAACATTCTCTTTACTCAATACCCTCAACTCATTATCAGTAAACTCAAAAACTGTAACGGTGTTACTTATGACACCGTCAATCGCACCGCCAATAATATAACCCTTTCCATTGTCATATGCCATCGCACAAGAATCTCTTGGTTGTATATCTGACTTTACTTTTGTCCATCCGTTCTGTGTCCAGTATAATGGGGAAGCATCGGGGCCCTTTCCGCCAAATATTAATACTCCGTCACCGATAACCACTGCGGCATGTCTATATCTAGGTGAGGGTAAATCATGTACCTTCACCCACCGGGTTTTACGAAATATCCAGCAATCCTTAAATGGCTTACTAGGGTTAGCCCGACCACCAACAAGTAGAATGTCTCCGTTAGGTAGGGTATTAAGAGTATGGCACATACGGGGCTCAATTAACTCTTCATTTGATACTGGGAATGACGTGGCAGTCGAGCTTAGCAGAAACGAATCACCATGCCTCGACGCTGATAAACCACCAGAAGTTAGTATACTTTCATCAATCTCTGCTGAAGCACTGAATTTTCTTTGGATATTGGTGCTTATATGGGTAACATTGAGTGGACTCAAAGGAACCTCGATGGCATCTTGCTTTTGGGTCTCAGAGGGGATATCTAAAGTCGAAGCATGAAGGATAAAATAATGCTGACAAAATAAAATAAACTCTTCCCATTCATCAAAATCTTCAACACTTTCAACTAACTGCTTTTGTTCTTTAGAAATGTCTTCTTGCCAAAACTTGTAAAGGTCTTTTACCTGTGCCGATTTCCATCCCCGCGAAATAAACCTTTCCCGTTGTAGCTCAACAGTGGGATAAGCCGCAATACTGTTCAAGGGAGTCCTCAATGAGTTGAAGTGCTTCAACATTGTCTTTGCAAAGGGGTGGATTTCACCCTCGGGCATTATTTGCTCCAAAAGCGCAAACTCGGCATATGGCAAGTTGGAACCTAAATATTGAATCAAACCATCAGCATCCTTTTGAGGCATATAAGTCAACGAGACTTCAGCAGTAAACAGAAACGCTGTATCATTGATAAGTGAAATATCATTTAACAGTTTAGTGAACAGTTGCAATTCACGTAAATCACATGCTAGAGCGATATACTTTTCAGTTCTTAATAAAATATGATCACCGCCTTTTATTTCTGTGCCAATAATATCTAACAATTCAGGGGTCTTTCTCAGTATCCCCACTTTGCGTTCAAGAAGATCTTTATAATCAACATCTAGAAATACCAAATCTTCATCTTTACCCTTAGCTAAATGAATAAATGAGTACGGATCATATCCACATCCCAAATTCACAATAACTCTTTTCCTATTCCCGAACTTTTCATTACTGATAAACTTCGTAATCGACTGCTTTATAGCCTCCATACGGGTCCAATAGCCTCTATTAATGACTGGCGACCTTCGTTGAGGCTTTGGAACAAAGTATCGGAAAAATTCACGATGATCTCCAATAGCTCGCTCTTTGGCCCAGTATAACCGCTCGACAGACCGTTTTGACACTATAGACGAGTCATTAGTACCTTGAATGGAGTCATCTACGAGATCCTTCTTCTTTCTCTGTTTCTTGGGCTCTTGCTTGGGTTTGTCTACCGTCATACTGGCTTTGACAAAATATTTATCTGAGTGAAATTTTGATACAAGAAATCCTTATCTGCACGTGACGATCGGCTATTTTTTTTTTTTTTTTTTTTTTTTTTTTTTATCGACGCATGCGCGATATAACGTTATTCGCGCTAACGAAGACGTGACGCGTCGACGTCCAAGATCTTCTACGAGACTACATAACATATATGGTGCAAGTCCGCCCTCTAATTATAATGTGACATATTCTAGAATGACAGGTTATCATGAAGCAGCTGTCGAATGAGCAGTTGCAAGAAATAGCTGGTGAGTACTTCTCGCCAGAGGGCCTTTACCTATATACTAAAAGCCTTCCATTTCTTGGTAAGCTTAAATGTAACACCGAACAGCTTATATGTGGCCAATGGACTGAAGTTGTTATAGAATACACTGTTGGTGGTAGCGGCTTAGCCGACGGTGCGTGGTTGAAAGGAACATTCAAATTTTACTCTGATTGGGCGTTATTCCAGACTTCTGATCCCCGTCAAGACAATTACGTTTCTGCTGAGTATGTTGCAGGAAAACTACATCAAGGCCGAACTCCTGCGACTGTTCAATCATTAGCGGTACGGTTTCACCAAAAGGGTCATGAAAGACCGTTTCAAAAGGCTATTATTATCGATATCGTTGATGGTTATCTTAACCCTGGTGACAAGATCATTGTCAGGTTGGGAGATAGACGCTGGGGTTCTAAAGGTACTCGAGTGCAGACATTTACTGAAAAAAACTTCTTGATGAGATGGTACATTGACCCTGTGGGCACTTCACGGTTTGCTCCTATAAAGCCTGATATTTCCATTGATATTTTACCTGGCGAGGGAAAGAAACTGAAATGTATAACACCACGGGTAGTGCGTCCCGGTGTAGAATTTCCTATAAATATATCTGCAGAGGATGAATGGGGTAACGTTACTTCTGGTAAAGCCGGTAGGGTGTCCATTTTGTTGACTCATGTTGACTCGAATAATGTGGTATTACAAGAACACGGCAAAGAGTTTCCAACGGATGGTTGGGCAGTTCTAAAATGGGCTTTATCATTACAAGAAGAAGGTGACTATCGTTTGGAAGTAAATGGCGATGCTAACTTAGATGGTCCTAATAATTATCCTCGTTTACGATATTATATCACTGTTGATTCTTCGCTACCTGTACCTAGGGCTCTTTTTGCTGATTTGCATGTCCATTCGGATGATACAGTTGGAACGAACTCCACCTCATACAATTTTTCTTACGCAAAGCAAGTTGCGGGCCTTGATATTGTAGGCTACACTGCGAATGATTTCAACATCACACAAGAGCGGTGGGAGAAGACTTTAGATATTATCAGGGAAGTTAACAAGCCCGGTGAGTTTGTAGTATTTCCTGGTACAGAGTGGTGTGGTAACTCATCTGCAGGTGGTGACCACAATATTGTATTCCTTGATGACCCGCTTACCAAAGCACCGGAATTTCCATTTGATAGATACGGCAATGTTGCCCGTAGTTTTGAATGGAATGAGCACGGCCCTGCAGAGCTGACACCGGGTACATGGCCGTTGGACGAAGTATACGCCACGTATGGTCCCTCAGCTGAATCACATCTGATGATTCCGCACGTGGGAGGACGTAGATGTAATCTTGCATGGCATCACCCCAAGTTAGAGCGGTTGTTGGAGATTGGCAGTGCTTGGGGCCTATTTGAGTGGCTATTGCGGGATGCTATGGAACGTGGATGGAAATTAGGAGTATGTGCTAACTCGGATGAACATCGAGGCAGGTGTGGAGGTGGGGTTCCTGGTACAGCGGTATTTGGTACTAAGGGAGGGTTAACTGGTGTTATTAGTGACAAACTTGAAAGAGCCGAAGTCGCAAAAGCGTTACGTGCACGTAGGACATTTGCAACTACTGGCGAACGTCTAGTAGGATTTGTGACTACAGATGAGGGGTACGTACAAGGCGACGATATACCCCGAAGCTCGGATGATGCTGTAAAACTCAAATATAAATTTTACGGGCAAGAAGGGTTCTCTTCTGTAGAAGCATGGGATGCTACCGGGCGTATATACCTGCGTGATATCCAATCAGAAGAGCAGCAACGCCTGCCGCACGACCTAACAACTTCTTGGAAACTACGTATTAAATGGGGAGGTGCCCGTTTGTATGATCGATATCGTGAAGCTGTATGGAATGGGGCAATTATTTTAAATTACGCTACAATCAGAAAAATTGTTCCGATAGGCGGGGTGTTAGATGATAATGAAAGTTTTATCAAACTCGACACAGATTCGAATACAGTTATAACATTTTATACCAAAACCAGTGGTGATTTTGACGGCGTTGATATATTTTTCAGTTATGGTTCACGCGATAAGTGCACAGTTAGTGTTACTGGTCAATTGGGCGGTTATGTAAAAGTAGGCGACCCACTTAAGGGTAATCCTCACAAAGCTCAACCGGAGTTTAGTCTTGTTGCAAGCCTATCGGACCTGGAAGAAGGGAAAAAATTGGATATTCAAGGTGGCGTTGATTTATTTGTTTCTGCAGAATATATTGTTGATTTACAACTGCCTAGAATTGTTGAAGGTGTATTGGAAGTACCTCGAGCGGGTAACCCACGATCGGTTTATTTTGTTGCAAGAGAACACAATGGCGGAAAAGTAATAACAAGCCCAGTATTTATCGACTAAAGGATAAAACATTAAAAACAATTTCAGCTAATAAATTTGTAAGTTATATAGTTACATGTGTAGTGTGCAGAGGCTTGAAACCTTTCGGAACTTTGTGATCGTATTCCCCCTGAATTACCTTATTAGGATATCGGCCGATCGGTGATCGCGTTTAATTTGAGTTTTCTACCTGTTTATTTTTACAAGTCTCCACAGCTTTTATTAAAATATCTCTTTGACCTTGCGAATAAACCTTACAGAAATAATTAAAAGTACCCTTTTCAAATTGAGTATTTTTCAGATCGGGAATTTGTGCTAACTTTTCTTCAAGAATTTCCTTTAAAATCTCATAAACATTTTCACCCTCATCAACACCTGATTCAAAAAATTTTACCATTTCCTCTGGCACCGGTTCAATTTTGGTTAACCGGAAATAATGTCTGTGCTCGTGGCCATGCTCTTCATGCATATACGTCACACTTATTGTCACCAAATCCGCTGGATTATCGTCAATTGCAAACCCATAGGCTGCTAAAAGTTCTTCATTACTTTTACCTCCATATGTATTATAAATAGTATCACCGGCATTTATATCAGCAAGAGTACGGAGCTCAAACCCTGTTGCGACACCACCCCATTCAATTTTAGAAGTAGGATTATGGTTAAGCAAGTCAGTGACCGGTAACAATATCGCAGCATCTTCATCGACATTGGCATAAACAATTCGGCCAGGAAAAGCTCTTGATCTGAATATCGCAGTGGCCCAGATATACAAATCGAAAGTGTAATCTTCGCTCAGCTTCAGTTGATCACAAATGATCCTGTATTCTTGTTGCCAGCTTTCAAGGGTGTTTGAATGAGCTTCATGCCATATATTAGTTCCTTGAAGAATTTCCAAAGATTCTTCAGTATAAAATTGAGGAATTAAATGAGTGTAATCTCCTGGTTGCGGTAAAATATCAATATAAGGATACCATTTACTATTTTTACCTTGTAGAAATTCATGTATTAATGCAAATTTCTGTATATTTTTACTTTTGTACTCTGATTCATTGCCAAATATTTGTTTCGTCAATGCCGGTCCTATTATACAATCTAATGGACAAAATACTATAAGATCATTAGCAGGAATGGAATCATGAGCCTTAACTGTAAACCCTTCACTTGGATCATCCACAATGACAGCGTTTTGATGAACTTTTATGCCTACTTCATCTGTCCAACGTAGCAAATTCTCCAATTTTTCCTTCCTACTCATCCTTAGCTGTTTATCATCAAAGAGCTCTGGGAAATTATCTACCTGCAGGAATTTCAAAATTTTAGTTAGGCCCGATTATCAGTGGGGCACGGCTGACCCACCCAAAATTTCAAATGCGCATGCACATGTTCACGAGATCTCGATCAAGATCTTATTCCAAAATCGGTACAATTTGAAAAGTAAACAAAGATCGACCGAGGCTCCGGTATTACCACAATTGCAAAGTACTTATCATTACGACGAAGCTTCCTGCTCAATCTCACGACAAGATACCGACACCTCTGTCATCATGGAGGAGGAGTTCGAGCCGCTGGAAATTATAGGCCACGGGTCCTTTGGACAGATTCGTAAAGTGAGAAGGAAATCTGATGGGTTGATATTAGCCAGAAAGGAAATATCTTATCGTAAGATGAACCAAAAGGAACGCAACCAGTTAAAAAACGAGTTTCGTATTCTCAAATCATTGGTTCATCCTAATATTGTTCAATATCTTTACCATGAACATGTCCAAGAGTCTCAAATAGTGCATTTATATATGGAATACTGTGGTGGTGGAGATTTGTCAGGATTAATATCTCAATGCAAAGAAAAACATGCTCGAGTACCTGAGAACATTGTATGGAGTATTTTCACACAACTTGTACTTGCACTATACAGATGCCATTACAACAGTGATCCACCAAGTTCGAACTATTTATACAGTGCTGATGCTAGTACTATCATGTCGCCCCCATTACCTACCACTGTGATTTTGCATCGTGATATCAAACCTGAGAATGTGTTTTTGAATGAGGATTTTTCAGTAAAGCTTGGTGATTTCGGCTTAGCTAAAATGTTAGATGAAGACCATACATTTGCAACTACATATGTAGGCACTCCTTATTACATGAGTCCCGAAGTTTTAATGGACCATCCTAGTACACCTCATAGTGACATATGGTCATTAGGGTGTGTTATTTATGAGATATGTGCATTGCATCCACCATTCCAAGCTAAAACACATATGGCGCTGTCACAAAAGATAAGAGACGGGGATTATCCAGAGATACCTAGCCATTACTCAGCAACGTTATCTAAAACCATTGCAGCATGTCTTAACAAGGATCCTAAAAAAAGGCCTACAACTGATGTGATTTTAACACTTGATGTAGTGAAATCATTCAGAAAAGAGCGGGAATTAGTTGAAGCTGAAAAACAATTGGCGATATTCGAGCAGGACTTGTTAGCCAAGGAAGCAATGCTAAATGAACGAGAACTACACTTAGCAATGGAATTAAACCAGTTCAAAGATGAACTAACTATGCAAATGCAACGACGAATCGAAGAAGAAGTCGAATGGCGACTAGCACAAAATAACCCAAGGGTAGATTCAAGCCCCGCTGATGTGAGCATGAACTCTCCAAGTATAATTCGAAATCTAAGAGGACCACGGGATCCATTATACAGCATTGAGGAAGCCGGTGACGAAAATCGGCCACCAGCGACTCCGCAAAACACCAAAAGAGCATCTTATACCACCAAAAGCCCCACATCTAACTGGCGCACTACATCTGCATTGGAAAAGGACTTAAGCACGCCGGTAGCTAATCGTACTGGCCAGCATTACCAGGCTATCCAGGGTTTATCGAACGGACTGGCTCGCGCGAGAATCGAGGGAGTACGCGAGGGAAATATAGGACAAGCAGTATCACGATTCCAAAAGGAGTATGAGGAAATCCATGCACATGATCGTAAGGATCCAAAAGAAGACCAAGGATTAAGCGAAATGCCAAGTCCTTTCATACGTCGACTAGAAATGGCTGGCACTTAGTAATGATATAAACATATCCTTAACGCATAAATTTATTATTATTTTATTATTATTTTTATTATAATCTATTCCACCCATTTGTCACCGGTCAAAGCTTCATATGCTTCAGCGTATTTCGCCTTCGTCTTGGCGACTATATCATCAGGGATTGTTACATCTTCAGCTGCTTTCAACTTATTATCAATCAACCAGTTACGCAGAAATTGTTTATCGTAACTCTCTTGGTCTTGACCGACTTTATAAGTATCAGCACGCCAGAATCGAGAAGAATCAGGGGTAAGCACTTCATCCACCAAAACTATTTCTCCATTTTCATCAACACCAAATTCAAATTTGGTATCTGCAATTATTATGCCTTTAGTAAGGGCATAATCCCTTGCTCTAGTATACAAATCTAATGCAAGCTTCTCCAACTTGTCTGCGGTCTCTTTACCTACAATCTCAGCGGCTTTATCTGGATGAATATTTTCATCATGTTCACCTTGTTCTGCTTTAGTACTAGGAGTATATAACGGTTTATCAAATGCTTCACTCTGTTGCAGCCCTTCCTTGACTTTTATTCCATGTACCGTACCACTCTTCTTGTACTCATTCCATGCTGAGCCGGTTATATAACCTCGAACAATAACTTCCAAGGGTAAGATCTTGTATTTGTGTACAAGTAAACTTCTATCTTCAATTTGGGATCGCAACGAATTGTCATTACCAATTTCTTCAGGAAGCTTCTCAAAAATATTGTCAGTTTTCACTAAATGATTTTTGGTGGGCTCCAGAAATTTGAACCAGAACTTTGACAATTTGGTCAATATTTTACCTTTAGATGGGATCCCATTGTTCATGATAACATCAAATGCTGATATTCTATCTGTAGCCACAAACAATAAAGTGTCATCAGATACCTCATAGAGGTCTCTAACTTTTCCTTTAGCTATTAAAGGCAGCTTTCCTTTCAAGTCTGTGGTAGTCAGTGACATTGCTGCTCGGACCAAAAATGTGACTAAATGATATCAGATATTTATCGGAAGCGTTAAATCAAGGTTAACGTTTTCAGTCGTAAGATCGATCTGGCAGTGAATTGATATTTGGCCCAGTGTAAATTACTGTGTAGCTGCAAGCCGATTTGAATACTTCTAAGATGGCTTTAAGTTCCAGGACCGATTACAAGACTGTGCCTATGGCCAGCTGCTCTAATATAACGCACGCGCAGCTATCAATCGATCTGACCGTAAATTGCGTATAGTACTATAAGCTAGTACTAACCGACGTATTTACTCCAGCTGGCCAGTCAATTTCTCAGTCAAATCCAGAACTTATGGCCTAGGAATGGAATTTCTTTATGGGCCGACGTTCTCATGCTATAGAATACGCGCACTGAACAGACTAAACTTGAAAAACATTTCCCAATATGAAGCAGATCTTGCAGAAGTCTTATCGAAATCCGAAGTACCAGAGGTAGCTTGGTATGTTGACACTAAGATTCTTAATGGTACGAAAGTTACCATATCAACGGTCGACGTGTATTTCAACAAGGATTATCCAAGTATAAAACTATTTATAGCCGTCCCGTCAGGAAAGGGTGAGGGATTAGTATTAATCAACGGTCCAGGTGATTTACAGAATGCTATAATTGAATGGATCCCCACAGCATTAGAGGACCCCAGATACGGACAAGTGGAACCGGTAGAATTTGGTTTACCCTCAATGGAACGATATATTGAACAATACGCGAGGGTCTTGTCTAATCAATTGGAAACAGCTATTTCTGTTGATTTGCAAATGGTATTCCGACCTCCATTGGAGTATACTCCTAATTTACAAAAAATAACCGTTCGGATTCCTTGGAGGGATTTAAGAAATATCTATTTGGGTTTGAAGCGCGGTAGGGGGAACTTTTCGTGTGTAGATATTATTTATGATCAGTTCGAATATAACACAGCTACTGATTTTAAGAAATTGAGCTTGATAGAAATCAGTTATGGTGGTCAGGTTATTATGAGTGATGGTAAAACTAAGTTTTTCCGGTTTTGTAGTATTGACCAGATTGAAGCATTTGTTAGTGGGTTCATAGCTACTGATTTGAGTCATAAAAGGAGAAGAGTCATTGACGAGGATGAGTAATGGACATTTACGTCTAGAAGCGCTTACGAGTTATTCTTAACTTGCTACAAGCATAGTACGGAGGGAATTTATCCTTTACTATAAAAGCTTATGCATATGCCAAAGCAATTTTAGTGCTCCTGTATCTGCAGTTACTCCCAAGAGATGTGATAGTAATAGCACTTACAAGACTAGCTAGTTTTTGAACAAGATCTACTGGCTCACTGCACCTTAATTGGGCAGATTACAATCTGGAAATAATATATACAACTATGCACACTGGATATATACCCATCACTGTTTCTTTGCATGGGCCAATTTCTCAACATCAAAATCAAAACTGGACCCACATCCACAGCTAGAAGTTAAATAAGGACTATCAACCACTTTAAACTGGCTGCCAATAAGTTCCGTTGTATAATCAACAGTCGAATCTCTTAGCATTTCCAATGACGTACTATCTATAACCACCGTAGCATTATCACGCTCGAAAACTGCATCTTGTTCAGGATCAATGTCCGATTTCGGTTTCAACCCTAACAAATACTGAAATCCATGGCATCCACCACTTTCAACAGATATCCGCAATACTAAATCATCATTATGCTCACTTTGCTTAATTTCATTCAGTTTCTTCGATGCTCGTTCACTAATAAATATTTTCAATATTTCTCCATCTTCGTCCCGGGTAGGATTTATAATCTTGGTATGCCGAGATAATGACTCGGGACCGAGAGTCGGCGTTGCCACTGTACCATATAATCTCGGAATGACTCTGGGTATCCTATAATGCAATAACGGCCTTTGGACCGGTTTCAGGAGCCTTACTTGGGCTCTCAGACATCTGGTTATCATGCTGATGAGTAAGCTGTATTTTCCTGCAGGATCTGAGGATCTTGCACTGTTTGCTAGCTAGCTATAGCTAGCGCTATAACGCGTACGGTAGCGCTAGGTAGTTAGTTCATCATGCATGATCGATAAAAATAGGGGGATTCATGAATTAACGTTAACGTTAAACTTGCCGAGTTCGAACGTTAACTAGCTAGCTAGAGCTCCCGAGTATTCGGCTGATCAAATCACTGATAATATCGGATCATCAGCCATTGGAGAAACAATGGAGCGTTTAACGGTGACTGCGTTGAAGTTCGTCGTTTCGCCTAGGGAATACGCAGCTATTCATGATAAGTTGAAGCATATCAAGGGCCTTGAGAAATACCTGATTTCTGTTGATGAATATCACGATGACAAAGAATGTGGGGAAGTCATCATTCGCAATGAATCTCGAATATTTTTTAAATTATATTTACTACTAATTGTTTCTGATAATGTATTATTCAAACGTCGAGGTAAGTCCTCATCAAATGCTCGGACAGCTGGTGCGGTTGCATTGGTCACAGGTATTTACAAGCTTTTATACGGAAAATTATTTAAAATTGCATTTTCTTATGGCCCCAAAAAATTCACAAAAGTTATTAAACCTTTATTAAGTGGGTTGATTGCAGGGTCAGCATTTTATATTGTTCCACAAGACAGTGGGTATAAAGGTTACGTTGCTTTACATTTAGCAATCAAATCAATTGAATCTGTGTATAATTATTTTGATGATTTGGGTAAATTGGACTTCAAACCAAGATTATTAGGGTCATGGGCATTATTCCCCTTTGCATTTTCCCAATTATTTTATTCTAGTATTTTTGAGCCTGAAGCATGTCCACCTAGCTTTAAGCGGATTCTCACATTATTCTCTAGTAACTATGTCCCTAAAAGACCAAGGGGTTATAAGGGAACCTGGCCTGATAGTGCGGAACAAATACTATCAAATATCGCTCAAATTTCAAAGTTAGGATACCCAAAGTTTGTATCACCTTTATTATACCCCTTACAAGATTCACTTCCTGACGAGTTGATTGGCATATATCCGGTAATTTCAACTGCACATCCATCATCTACAACTCTTACTGGCGCTCTTACTCATCCACAAGAACCTAGTGAATTGAAAATATATGCAGAAGCATTGACAAACAATTACTCTAAGGTTACTAAATACGTACTAGGGTTATATTCGTTATCGGCATTGATTCAAAGTCGTACAGCTAAACGGTATAGTGTTATTTATAGTGGTGATAAATGGTACCAAGTTATAAAGTCAATATTAGCAAATACTGCACGTACAAGTTCATTTATTGTTTTAACCATGACATCGGCCTGGTACGGGATAGGTTTAAGCCAACAATTACTCAATAACAAAGTATTGCCAGTGTATAGGTACCGGATTATTGGGTTCTTATCTGGATTATGGGCCTTTATTGATCAAACTAGTGGTAGAGGAAGATACATTTATGCACTTAGGTTAGCATTGATGTCATATTGGAATGGATTAGTAAGAGATAAGAAAATAAAACCAATTAAACATGGATCAACTATTTTTTTTGCTATTTCATTTGCAACATTAATGACGATTTTTGATCTCACTCCTCATAGTATATCTGGTAAATCAACCAGAAAGTTATTACAATGGATAAAAAGTCAAGAGTTTATCGACCCCACCGAACCTCCAGCTCCTAAAACGGCAAAATCTAATGTGTCTGAGGTATCTGTGATGCTTGAAATTGCACCCGAGGGATCTGTCACTGGGATCAATAGTGAACCAGGAAGTGGGACTGGTAAACGGATCACTTTCAGTTAGTTTATTGACCATATGATAATGTAATGATTATAATTCTTTGATAAATAAAACCCAATGTTTCCGAACCTAGTATCAGCTATCGATATAGTTTTCTTCAGTTAACCCTGCTTCATAGTCCAATATACCACTAAGAGCCTTAGTATTTTGTACTTGCAATGGTTTCAATTTTATATTATCGAGTGAAGTTAGGGCCCTAAGTAATGAGGTAACACTTGGTTGACAACAAGCCACCAATGTACCCATTTGTTCAAACTGTAATGCAATTTCTAATTGGTGATTATCCATTAATTTATCATTAACAACAGCTATTAATGGTTTACCAACTCTTAATACATCTAAAATCGATCCAGTACCTGCATGTGATATAACCAAATCAACTGATTCTATCAATGCTGACAAGTTATCAACAAATGAAACACCACTGATCTGTATATCATTATGTATAGCTTTTTTCCTTGGACTTCGCTTAGTTGGTGAGCCTGGTGGTTGAACATATATTGAACTTGATTCATTAAACGTTGATTCTGCATGACCATATTGTACAACCACATGATTGAATTCACGGTCAGCAAGTGCATTTAAGAATTCCCTTGACAATGATGATTGGATTAAAGCTTCAAATGGCACTGTGGCGCCAGTTGTTACCAAAACCCTTTTGACCATTTCCTACGCGTAATTAATTAGGTTACGTGTATAATCGAATACTCGGGATCCTATTATATAAAATCATCATGCTAACCAGTTATAGTGTCAATACATAATAATGGGAATTAGGTCTACAAAATATCTAATAACCAGCAGCTCCAGGAGCATTTACATCACCCTTTAATGATAATAACAGTTCTTTGAACCTTGATTTGTCATGATCCTTTGATTTTGTACCCAAATCTGAAGTATCGATCAATTTGACAATTCGATCCCATGTAGTTCCCCTACCTACTCCTTCATCACGTTCTTTTATGAATTCTTCTGCAGCCTTTGCACTTTCGCTTAAGGATTTTTCCTTCTTCGAATTGTAATTCTCATAGAATGCGTCAATACTCTTCTTGGCCTTTTCTCTGATTTCTTCCCGTTTAGATTCACTCAACTCATCCCTTCGTTGGATTTCCAGTTCCCTACGTGCTTTCCATTCCCTGACCGTTAGCCGAATATAGCGTATTTCCTTGTTTGTATTACTTACTTTATAGGTTCGGACTCATCTAAAGATAATTTGGCAGTTTGGCTGGATAAATCCGGCTGAGGAGGCAAATAAGGCTCAGATGACTCAGCAATAACCCCCGAGGGCCCCAAATCCTACAATTAGCTCCATACCCAAAGTGCACAGAACAAGTTCTTGAGCAGTTAACTTACAGGATCCTCAATAGCTGGGAATGAACTCTCAAATTGAGCGGTTGCTGATTGAGATTCTTGTTCGAATACAGCAGCATCATCGCCCAGAACGGCCTTTTCTCTATCTAGAAAATTGTCATGCTCAAACCCGGATGCAGAATCGTTGTTTGTTGTCTCAGACACCAGGTTCTCGTCGAATTCCTCCAGTGATGGATATTTGGACATGGTGGATGTTTGTTTGAATTCGAATTCCGGAATTCCTGTCCTCGAAACTCTACGTAGACGTTATTGTACGTTATATTACTAGCACCGGTGGTACCAGCGCTGGAGATCTATTAACGTTAACGTTGTTTGTTATTCGAATACGATCAATGGTTCCATTGATGCCCTTGAAAAGTCACGTGCCAAGAGTCACGTGCATCAACAAAATAACCAATTTCACCCCCTGGATACAATTGCAATAATATTTGCAACCCAAGACATGAAGAGCATGTTGTTACAGTAAATCTACGACTAACTATACCCTAAGAATGAAGAAAACGTAATGGGTAAATGATATCACAAATATTTGAATGCTCGCAAGCAAGCATTTTTCATTCATTTAGATTAATCAATTTTCGTATATATAATATACGGGTTATACATACACATGCATTTGTGAAGACATATGAACATTTTTAAATCTCATTATCATATTCCTCATTATCCATACCACCTCATGGAACCTCCTTTTTTTTAAAAAAAAATCGTTTATAATAATAGTGTGAACCAGTAAATTTTTGATTGAACCACAAAGATAATAAAAGACACTACATTTAGTCTCCTCTGGTTCTCTTGGCTTGTCTCTTACCAGTACCGAAGATGGTCTTACCCTTGTTCTTCTTTTGTGCTCTCTGTTGCTTACCGATTCTTTCAACTTTGGTAGCCAAACCGTATCTGACCAAACGGTATCGTGGCTCGAACTTGAGAAGAGCCTCTTCAGAGTCATAGATCAAACCGAAACCAGTAGTCTTTCCACCACCGAATTGGGTTCGAAGACCGAAAACAGAAACGGCATTCTTTTCGCTCTTGTAAATCTTAGCCAATTTCTCTCTTAATTCATCCTTGGAGATATTGGGACTGTCAGGATGTAAAATGTCAACGACGAACTGACGTCGTCCAAGCAAAGGGTTTCTAATGAACTTTCTGGTTCGGATGGTAACAGCAGCTTCACTCATTGTTGTTGTGTTAATGGAATATTTCAAAGGTCAAGAAGAGTTGAGTGGGTGATCGATTAGATTAATCAAAAGTTAGCGTTTGTGTGAGACACAATAAAGAAAAGAAAAAATTGTGACTGCGATTAGTTAGGGCTTGGAGCCCTAACCTGATAATCGGCAATATCAACCTTAACACTTAACAGGCGCCAGTGCCACCATACACTTTATTTTAAATATTAGTATGTGTATGTACGCGTACGCTGATATGACGGTAGTTAATGTAACTTCGTTAATGATAGAAATATGATGAATATAATATATAATATTAGAATTATTGACTTTTGCCGGAGGCTTGAGGAGGAGGATCAAAGGATCTATAAGTAACTTTGAGACTCTCAATACCGGCCAACGCTGAGAACAAAATGACCACTAATAATAAAGATATCAGTAAACTTTGAAAGATCCCTGGTGAGAAAAATACATAGTTACTGAACAAAGCAGTATATGAAGGGTCGGCCGCAGCCACTGTTGCCTTATCGGTCTTTGTGACTGGTTCAGAGTCTGTAGTAGTTTCAGAATGCTCATCTTGAGTGGCAGTATATAAAATGGCATAATTACCAGTAGGTAATGAAGACAACACCTTTTGAAGCAATTTATCGGATTCTTCAAATGATGACGACCAAATGGCATATAAAGTCTTTTCCGTATCGATATATTCTAAATCTGATTGGGATGTTACCATGACTATCCTTGAAACGTCACAAGTTTCTGTTAGATAATTATAAAAAGAATGCTCGATATCGGTATCATAGTAATCCGAAGTAGAAATAGTCACTGAAGCCTCTCCAACTTGACTAGCCAAGACTGGGTTTGTAGAGTTTTGTACTTGAGAAAGGTCAGTGAACCCCTTTTGATTGATAAGAATGTATTCATCACTTGAACAAGCACTCAATAACGACGATGCAGTAATTTCGCCAATTGTGTCATCAACTAACCCATTAACGGATTCATGAGAGTTCGACACGTACACTAACGGGTAGTAATTCTTGAATGCAAATGCAGTATGAATGGATATCGCTGCATTCAGCAAAACTCCAAGGCCCTTCATTGTTGCACTGTGAGCGCTCTAACTATTCGATCAGAATATCTGGATATATATCGAGAATCTCGAGCTCGAGATATCTGAGCTCTTTCGCACTAAACATAACACGCATACGTACGTTAACGTTAACGTTAACGTTAAGGTTAACCTTATATCGACGATAACCAATTGATTGGGTGTTATCACCCAGGCTAGCCCTATAGGTTATATATGTTATAGCTTTATATAGGCTATGGCTAGCTAGGCAGTTATAGCTAGTTATATGGTATTCTGTGGTCAGACTCCTGTCCTTTTGAACTTTGTACTGTAGTATACCCCATACAGAACTATCAATTGTGTGGGAATGAGCGAACAACGAGATGATACGGGTACCTGTAACTGGGAACCTCCAGACATTGGAACGTCTGTCACAGATTATCGTGTGAATAAAACCAAGGGTCTTAGCAAGATGTGCAGGAAGTTGCTAGATATTCGCGCGAACGGGTTCAGTAAGTTATCAGGAGGACCCATAAACAGCAAGGAATATGTTAAGATGGAGTCTGATATAGTCCGAACGCAATTAACAATGAAAATCAGTTCAAAACCTCCTACTATGATCTCACGTTATGCTACTGTTGGAAGAACATTCTACAAGGGTCGCATAAGCAAATACACTAGCATAAGGAAAAGTGCAATTCTGTCGGGGACAGGAGCTTACCAGATTATCCCAATAAATACACTTTATCAATGCGAAGGCGAGCTCCTCGACGCGATAGAGAGCGTAGTGCTCAGATGTCTGGAAAAGGGGTTCCCAGATGAACAAGACCTCACAACGCAGGAGTTTTGGAAGAATCCGTTCCATAAACAGGTTGATGCTGAGAAGTGGGGCAAATTAAGCAAAACAGAGCTGGGTGCTTATAGAAGAAAACACAAAAGTATGATATGCCAGGCTGCTAAGGATGCCCTTAAAGAAGATAAGTTTATCATACTTGATAATACTTCATTTGAGAATAAATAGACCATAATAATGGGACTAATATACATTATGTTGCTTCAGTTGTAGAAACAGAGGACACAGTAAGAGGGAAACGCAGCAGAAAGCATTGGAGGAAGTGGTACTGGTAGTTCTAGAAAGACATATCGATATGAAGTAACTAAAGCCATCAGAATACCAAAGATACTTCTGATACAAGTTATATAATGCTTAGCATGAGCGTTCTTCATCAGTCAGTCATGGCAAATATTCAGATATGATCAAAATGCTCATTTTTATATCTGCGTGTTCCTGCCTTTTAGCAGGGCGAGATATTCTGCCTGGGAAAGCCCTCTAAATATCTCTTAATGGCCATTAGAAACGCAGAACGATAGTAGTTGTTGGGAAGATGGTTACTCCATGGATAGTGACGTCATGGTGATTGTTAGCTTAGATGCTTAGTCATCAAGTGTGACTCGATTACTAAAAAGCAAGGATTGAACGCGTCGTGGTTATATACGCGTCATGACTTATTAATATAGTATATAGGCCTTGAAGAAAGGGTTCAATGGAAGTAACTTAGTACTACTCCATAGACAAGAACTGCGTATGACTACGTTAATAGACACTCACTACTTGAAATAAATTTGTATATGCTCTAACTAGCGTTTGAAAAAGCTTGAAAGTTGTATCATCATCATCTTGTATGACGACTCAGCTAATAATGCTAGGATTTTTATTATATCAAAATGCTAAGTAAGACTAACAACTAAATCTTTATTATTCTTATCTAGTCTACATGGCTAAATCATTTCCTAAATGCCTATGTTGAACAGCCAGCATTAATGTCAATTTAAATTTTAATGGCTTGTGCCACGACAACGTGCAATTGCTCTTGATCTTCTATGAAATAGCTATGGCGGCAATATATAAGAGCTGTAAATTCGCGTTATAGCAGCAAGAATCATATTAACTCTCTGTAATCAGAGACTCTAGTTTCTAAGAGCCATTTCAATGGCCATGGTTAATAATCGATCTAGTAATATTCCTAGACATTCTGCCATGATACTGGTAGGCTACTACTTCTATGCCAGTGCTTGAGAAACCGTGACACCGCTACGTTTAGTAGTTTACTGGCAAATAGTATTAGGTCAATAGGGTTATAAATATAATATCATGATGCTAGGATAATCAAACTGTTCAAGAATCTTACTTTGATCCGGTATGGCTTCACCTTAGCTGCAATACTATGACCGACAGGTTGCAGGAAGATCATTATTTGAATGGAATTGAGCGCTTGTCGCTCAGTGGCAGTTGCTCGTGAAGGTATTGCATTTAAGGTGTCGCATGTACTTCTTGAAAGCTCCAACTGTAAGCAGTATCGAAAAGAACCAAGCAGCCTTGAAACAGGAGCTTCGCTGCTTCGATGATTTTGCATTACCAGAATATATTATTATAATAATATTATTACTATAGTTCATATCTGACTGCGTGCGCTCTGCGCTCTTTGGCCAAAGAACTTTGGAAGTGCTGTACATTCAAGAAGAGCAAGTACATGTGGTGACCATTGTGTAAATTAGATCACCTTTTGGGTTATTGCTACATTTTCAATGAGAGAGTAACTCGTGGGGTCTTATTTAGACCATCTTATTAAGTCTTAATGTCTTATAGACCATTAAAACGCCCTATAATTAAAAGTAATGTATATGACGCGTCTCAAATAATTCAAGATTCACTCATGGTTGCCCTGGTGATACGCGTATATCTTAAATTTAACGTTATCGAGAACTTTAAAACCCTGAGCTTATTTTCAACGTGCTGATAACCTTGAAGGCGCCATTTGGGGAACTGCACCAGTTTGGAGGAATCTCACGCGTCCCTTTCTAGTATCTCCAGCTGGCGATAGGCTTTAAGCAGGAAGAACGGACAACTTTGGCCAATCCGCTGCTGCGTCTGTAAGCTGAGCTGGGAGGTCTCCTTTCGCCCACCACAGGCCGTGCGTCTTCTTCCTTCACCCGAGAAAGAGGAGGAGGAGGAGGAGGAGGAGGAGGAGAAACTCCAAGACGAAGCGATCGCTATTCATGTAGCCATTCTCTGGGGATGAAAATTCGCAAAGGAGCAAAGGAGCAAAGGAAGCTGAGTGTGTGGGGCATGTGACTGCTTAAATAGGGAGTCCGGTGCGAGGCGCCCAACTCCAAAGAGCCAAAGAAGCAAAACATCCGAATGTCCGAGAGAAGCCGATCGCTTTGGTGAGCATTATTATTACTGTTATTCTTATTATTATTATTTATTATTAAAAAGTCGATGAAGTTTCATTGGTGGATGACGCAACAGCCAAAGAAGTTTTTGGTTGGTAGAAATTTTAGAACCCCGCTTTTATGCCGATCATCTGTATCAAAGTGGGGTTTTCCCCTCCCCTAACATTTCGCACGCACGCACTTTATGGAGCTTCTCTTACTAATGCGGCCCCCAGCCAAACCTTGCCCTATATAAACCCCCCCTCGCTTCCCCAGAATCCTGAACTCTATTCTCCCCTCCCCCAAGCATCTCCCCAGTTAAATATTTTTTGCCCAAAGAAATAATAGCAACCAGCAACCACAATGTCTCTTTCTGCTGAAGTCACTATCCCCAACGGAATCAAGTACACCCAGCCAACCGGGCTCTTCATCAACAACGAGTTTGTGCCCTCCATCTCTGGCAAGAAGTTCCCCGTCGAGAACCCCGCCACCGAGGAACACATTGTCGACGTCTACGAGGCTGACGAGGCTGATGTAGACAAGGCCGTCGATGCTGCTGAAAAGGCCTTTGAAACTTGGTCAACCACTGATCCTGCTCAAAGAGGTCGTTTGCTTTTCAAGTTGGCCGATTTGATTGAACAACATGCTGAAACTTTGGCTTCAATCGAATCTCTCGATAATGGTAAAGCTCTTCATATGGCTAAGGGTGATGTTGGTCTTGTTATTAATACCATTAGAAATTATGCTGGATGGGCTGATAAGATTTTTGGTGACGTTATTGAAACTGATGCTGATCATTTCACTTATGTTCGAAGAGAACCAATTGGTGTATGTGGTCAAATCATTGCATGGAATTTCCCTCTCTTATTGTGGTCATGGAAAATTGGTCCTTCAATTGCTGCCGGTAATACAGTTGTTTTGAAGACTGCTGAATCTACTCCTCTTTCAGCTTTGTATGTTTCACAATTAGTTAAGGAGGCTGGTTTCCCTCCAGGTGTCATTAACATTTTATCTGGTTATGGTAAAGTTGGTGCCGCTATCTCATCTCATCTTAAGATTAAAAAAGTTGCATTCACTGGTTCAACTGCTACTGGTAGACATATTATGAAATCTGCTGCTACTTCCAATTTGAAGAAGGTTACTCTTGAACTTGGTGGTAAGTCCCCACATATTGTATTTGATGATGCTGATTTGGAAACTGCAGTCAACTCTGTCAAGTTGGGTATTTTCTTCAACTCTGGTGAAGTCTGCAGTGCCGGTTCAAGAATCTACGTTCAAGAAGGTATTTATGATAAATTCATTGCTGCTTTCAAAGAAGTTGCATTAAACACTAAGCCTGGTGACCCATTCCATGAAGATACCTATTATGGACCTCAAACCTCAAAGGTTCAATTAGACAGAATTTTAAGTTATATTGAAGCTGGTAAACAAGCTGGTGCAACCGTTGTTACCGGTGGTGAACGTGCTCCTGGTAAAGGTTATTTCATTAAACCAACTATTTTTGCTGATGTTAAAGAAGATATGAAGATTGTTAAGGAAGAAATCTTTGGCCCAGTTGTCACTGTTACCAAGTTCAAGACTGTTGACGAAGTCCTTAAACTTGCTCATGATACTGAATATGGTTTAGCTGCCGGTATTCTTACTAGAGATATTAACAAGGCTCTTCATGTTGCTAACTCCCTTAAGGCTGGTTCAGTCTGGATTAACACTTATAATGACTTCCATGCCCAGGTTCCTTTCGGTGGTTACGGTCAATCAGGTACCGGAAGAGAACTCGGTAAAGACGCTTTGGATGCCTATACTCAAGTTAAGGCTGTTAGAATTGCCGGTATTTTGAAACATTCCTCATAGGTTGTTTTGTTCTTTATGTATGTATTAAATGTCATGATGTTTTCTTTTAATTGCTCGATATGTTCGTAGTTGATAAAGTGCAATAAGTTCTTTTTTAATATATTCTCCATAAGAAAGTTGTTTTTCAATATCATTCATTTTGTTTGCTTTAAATGCATCATGAAGTTTATTTCGAAATTTCATATATCCATCCCTGATATTAGTTATATTACCAAGTATACTACTTTGTGAATAAACTTACGGATAATCCCTTCCCAAGTAGAGTAGCTCCTTGTATAATCTAAATATTCTCTCTCGACTCATCTATACGCTATTATATGTTATTCAGTATTACTCAGAACAGTAGCTTACAATTGTGCCCAAGAAATCTCAGCAGATCTGAAATAACCGATTGGTGCCAATTTGGTGATATCAGTGTCGATTCATCGATGGATCCTCGATTATACATTGTAGGGCCTAATTATCATATGCCACGCGTGTTAAATTTACCTACAGTGGAAAGCCTCGAGATTTGAATAACGACCAATCGGTAAGTACCAGCCATAGCATCCACCATGGAAGCTGCGGAACGGGTCTCTGAGCTGTTACAGACTCAGGATGACCTTCAAAGGATTCCTATTTTGAAGCAAAAACTGCTAAGAGAACGGGCTGCAGTTGATGCTCAATTAAAACTAGGGGTCAATGCACAAATCAAGGCCACGATGAATGGATTAAATTCAATGAAAGATGCCAGTAAACGAGTAGAAAATATCCGAGAAGCGATAATTAAAACGGACAAGTTGAGGTTAGATAGTCTTGAGGCTGTTCCCAATTTTGATAAAATTCGACAATTATCACAGATTTTACAAAATTTTGAAGATACTGAAAGGTTTGCCAATAATTTTAGAACAATGTCAAGAGATTTAGATGAAATTTATGCATTAATGAATCAAGATGGTGAATTCAGTTATACCAATTCAATGCCTAATTTATTACTTATTCATTATAAATTATCACAATTATGGGATTTACGTGATGATGCATGGTTTCATGCTAAATCATCTACAGAAGATGTTAAAAAGACAATTAATAGACATTTCACACCTTTACAAAAAGCTATTGATAGATTTGATGAAACATTATTTGTTATTGTTAGTCATGTTTTGGATATTATTAAGCGTAATGGTGACCGATCTTTAATTGTTAGAGTGGCTAAAATTATTGAACATGAAGAAAAATTAGATTCAGTTGCTGAATTGGCAAAGGATATAATGACAAGTGGTCATGGAATAAATACAAGTGAAAAAACAAATCATTTGGAAATAGCTGATACAGCTGCAATTAATAGACATCGTCAACCAAGAAATTATCATGGAAGATTTTTTGAAACTATACAAAAGGGAATAAATGCTCATTTTATTAGAACTAAAACTAAATATCCATCACCTGATGACTTATTACAACATTTGAAATGGGTTTTCCGAGATTTGGAACTAGTAAAACTGGAATTATCGTTTTGTGTGCCCCCAAGATGGAATATATTTGAAAAATATGCATCATTTATTCATCAAGAAATTAATACTCTTATTAATGATATAGTGAATAATGATCCAACTGCAACTACAATTCTTAATGTTCTGGATTATTATAAAGAATATTATGAAAATATGGAATTATTAGGTATAACCAAGGATCAGTTATCACCTCCATTGTTAGATGGAAGAGAAGATGCATTATACGATGAATACATGTCATTATTAATTGCCAAACTTCGTGAATGGTACTCTAATATTGCATTGACTGAAAAGGATAACTTTATTAACCGTGATGTTCCACCAGAAACTGATGAAAACAATTTCTTTGGTATGGAAGGTGAACGAATAGTATTCAAACTAATAAATCAACAAGTAGATGTGGCAGCTAATAGTGGCCAAGGTAGAATACTTGCTGGTTGTATTGAAGAATGTGCAACGATCCTCAAAGAACGACAAGAAGAATGGAAAAATGTAATGTTAGAACAAGTCAAATTGCAAATTGAAGATGTTGATCAAAGTAATGTTCCAGGTGGATTAGTTGAATATATTATTGCCCTAGCTAACGATCAATTACGTGCAGCTGATTTTTGTGAAGCAATAAATTCAAAATATAAAGATTTAGTTTCATCCAAATATAGTACAAGAATTGAATCAGCATTAGCTGATGCAGTTGAAGGATTCATTTATTTATCAAATCTATGTGTGCAACAATTGGTTAATATTATTATTAATGATCTCAAACCTGCTTGTGAACAATTATTTATATCAAAAGCATGGGAAAAGGGTAATAAACCAACCATACAAATTGTTGATACAATCTTAGAATATTCAATGGATTGTCGTGCTCATTTCAGAAGTGATCTTTACAATTTTTTTATTGAAATGCTTTATTATAGTACTATATTAAGATACTTACAGGCATTAAGTGAAAATAATGCAAAATTCAAAACTCAACAATCAGTAAATGCATTGGACGCTGATTTTATAAAATTCAATGATTTATTTTGTGATACAAAAGTTTCACCTGATTTTGAGATTTTATTTAATGGTAATAATGGACTGTTTGCTATAACGGCTTGTGATCAATTAGAAGCTTTACGTGACACATTGTGTAGTAGCATAACAGTTGATCCAGATAACTTGGTGGAAGTGTTCAAAGCGTTGAGAGAAACATTTTGGGATGCTCCTTTGGATTTATTCGAGAAAATGGTCTTGTGCAGAGATGATTTGAATTCTAAAGAAATTAAGGCTATAATGGCAAGAGTAAGACAAGAAGCATTAGAATGGCAAGAACCAGAATCAAGAGCAAAGACATTCTTATCAAGATTTAAGTCAGATTAATTTATTTATTAAGAACCAGCATATATAGTTAAAAAAAAACAGCAAAATTACATGAAAAAGGGTCATTAAACAAAAATCGAAGGCGTTTCTTTTGATTTCTTTTTACGGACATTTTTAGTCTTGACGGATTTTTTCGCACTTGTAGTTTCAATATCTCCTAATGCTGTAACTTTACCATCAACATCACGTCTCATTTTGGCTCGTAATGATGGTAATGCATAGTTGACTGGCTTACTTCTTGATCGTCGTCTTGATGCTAAATTCTCATCAAATGAGCTGGAATCTCGTTGATTGTCACTAAGTTCAAATGTAACCCCCTTTTCTGGCTTCGCGCTTATATCACTGTCAGTTGAACTGTTTAAACTTGATGCGTTCTTGACTGATAATCCTTTCCGTCGCTTCTGCGGTGGTTCGGGAATACTTTCTTTCGTATGTTCACTTGATGCATTCTTATCTGAAAATGATTTATTTTCCTTGGGGTCATTTTCCTCAGGGTCATTTGCTTTGAGTTCGGTTTCTTTAGAGTCATTCTCCTTAGAAATATTTTCTTTGCTGGTATCTTGTTGTTTCTCCTTCAGATGAATGCTAGTATTATCACTTGAATTGGTATCATTATCATTTTGTACAACCAAGCTAGCTTCTCTTGATCTCTCATTAGCATCCGCACTGGCCTCTCTTTTTTCCTCTTCATAAGCCCAGCTAGCGGTGATGGTCCCAGACGGTACTTCTTCTTCAACTCTGGATGGTCTCCGTCTGGAAACATATGAGACAGCTTGTGATGAACTTTCCTCTGGAATAGTAGAAATCTCCATTTGGCCCGGCCTAGTTCTTTTGCCAATTATTGGGCCCCGAGCTTTCACCACTTCCGACTCCCCAATTTTGGGTTCAATAGCACGATCCAGTGCGCCAATGAGCTCATCTAACGTCGTACAAACATTGAAAACAGTATCTTGTAGCACGTTACTAATGTTAACCGCCATATCACGTAGTTGAACAATTTCACTGCTATTTAACGATGGAGCATCAAACCCTGGCTCCTCTCGCTCTTTCTTTAAATGCAAAATCTCAGTACGCAATGCTTGGTTCTCTGAGACGGTTTCTGTCAGTCTTGTTTCCAATGCGCCGATTTTATCTTCAAGTAATGCATGAGATTTGGCAATAGCTTTGTTTTGTGCCCCGAATTTCCGTTTCACTTCTAGTTAGCAAGGAACAATAGTAGAAGTATCCATCTGGATGTTAACTTACACGCATCAACTACATGCTGGGTCGTCGGCAGTTGGGTTGGTAGTTGTAGCTGTTGCGCTGGCTGACCAGGCTGGTTCAGTCGTGCCATGTTTACAAGTTTGTTTACATTGAAGGTATATTCATATTAATGCGCATATTTTTTAGATCGCAGTCAACAGTGATATAATCAGCCGCGGGCACGAAAGTAGCAAATAATAGTGGGGTCGACGCACAGTCATTAACCTCGATCGATCGCGATCAAGATTCATACCAATTTGTAATTACGCGTCAAGTTATACGTAGGCCTAGGTTTGTCTTAAATTTAATATTATAATAAATCAATTGCAAAATACTTGTTGTTGATTCATTATGGCACTGACATTGCGGCTAGCCGAAAAACGGAGGGAGCTGGAAAACCTCCAGGAACTTGAAGTAGTGACAGTTGCACTAGTTAAAAAACTAGAAGATATGGCAAATAAACTAGATACATTGGCTGATGGTACTACATCAGTTGCTGATGTGATGTCTAACTGGACTGCTATTCATCATGCGTTAAAACTTGCTGCGTCTGGTGTTCGGCATGTTGTGGAATCAAGTGACGGAGGTGAAGTTCAGTTGAAAGAAGTGAGTGAGGGGAGCGAAGGAAGTAAGGATTTACCTGAAGGACTGGTGAGGATACGATTGGATGATACGAATGCAGTCGATGTTGATAATGATGTTGAAATGGATTATGAGTGATGTAGTAGTAGTATGCGCGTCTTCTAGGTTACAGAATTGTGTTCACTTGATTGCCAGGGGGGACGATAATGCCAAGTTAGGTCTTCTTGAAAGTCTTCTTGGATACATCCAAATTGCAGAAGTATTTGTGGTTTGCTCAGCCTCGAAAAAATACGTTACTGGCTACTGCTGGTATCTTGAACTTTGATTACCCCAGACTGTATTGGAGGGTATAGGCCTGGTTATGAGTTGCAATATCAAAGCCTTGTCACCTTATATCCACATTTAGAACTATTTTCCATTTGATGCTGGATAGTCATTCCTGGATGGGCTCTGTCCTAAAAGTTTTGTTTTCGCTTCAGTATTATCGCGAGCGATACTCCCCGTTTTGCTCATTACAATAGTGCCATAATGCCGGATAAGCAACTTATTCCAGCTAGCTAATCAATGTTTGGATATCTGATAATTAAATTTAGACCATGTTGCACCCCTGACTAACGGCCAACGGTGTATGTATATAATAGTATATATACTTGCACCTTTATAATGACAGTTTATCAGAAATTATTTATAATTATTATAATTATTATTATTCACACTATTAATTACACATAGAGCGATGCAAGTTGATTGGATACAATACCACTAGTCCAATCAGCTAAGGAACATTCATCAATGATTTCTGTTAGCAATGTTACCTCGGCATTAATATCATTCTCAATTTCCTTCAATTGTTTCTTTGTAGCATAAGGATACCGCTGATTATTAACTGGTTCACTCTGCAATGCTAATTTAGGATCATTCATAAATTTTTTTATTGTTTTATCCATTTTCTCAATCAATTGGTTATTACCAGTATTGATAACATTTACAATTAACTCGGACACAGCTTTGAATAATACCGATTTGCTGATTATATCATTCATCTTCGAGTCTGTTTTGTGTTTAGTATTCACTATTGTATACCAGTCATCGCTCAAAAATAGTCTTCTCCATATTGTTGGCTCTTCTCCGCCTTTCAATAATAGAATCAGCAGCGCATGGTAAAAATTACGACTTGTTTCAGGAGTTTGTATTAACGAAAGGACATCTAGCAAATCCGTTATGGTGATTTCTTGGTAACTTATGATCTTACTCGCGCCATGTTGAGTTACTGAACTTAACCCTCCTTTCTTTTCCTTACGTTTCCCCTTTTTGCTAGGTGAAGCATAAACTTCATATTTACTATTAAATGATGCAAGCTGTTCACTTAATAATTCTCTCGCGCTTACTAATACCTCTTGAAACTTCATTTCATCAATTAACTTATCGTCCCTTGCTGCTAGACTTGCGATTTTACCAATACTAACCAAAACAGTCGATGGTACGATATTGTTACTCGTTCCAAGAGATTTAGAAGAAAATGCACCCATTGTTCTTGCAAGTGTATTTGATGCATCACCAAACCGGCTATTAAGTAAATCATTTATCCATGAGATATTATCAAATTTTTTACTACTCAAAAACTTGTCAACATACTCTTGATACTCAGTAAATGCCGTCATTAAAGCCTTTTCTTCATGAACATCAATCAAGTATTGGAATAAAACAGCACCAAAATCATATCCAAATCTATGAAGCATCAACCTTGCAGCACCTAACCTTGCCTCTGGATCTTCATTAACATCATCACTTGCCAAAGCAGTTTTCCAAGCTTCAATAATAATTTCAGCAAGACTTCTGAAAATCCTAAACTCTTCGCTAATAACAAACGCTTCACGTTCATGGCCAATACTTACCAATGATTTTAACCATATAGCAGTGTATTCGTCATATCTTGCTCTAAATTGATCATACTCTTCACTTTGAATTCGCTCCAGCCAATCCAACCGGTCATTATAACTTTTACATAGCGTTTCAACAATACATACTTGCTGACCGGCAAGTTCCGCCCGCCTCGACGGTTCAAGCGTGGCAGATTCAAGTAGCGCCCTTGTATATCCATATGCAGTTTCAAATGCTCCAATGACATCCAATCTATCAGTCCAGTTTTCGACAGCATTAACATCGTCGACTATTCCATACACTGATCCAACTTGATTTCTAACAGAAAATGCAGACATGTATACAATTTCGCACAGGGAAAAATTAGCATCGTCAATAATACTGACATTATCTTGCTTACTAGAAGCATATTGTGAGATATGTACAATCAGTTCCGGTATACTAGCAACATGGTTGAAAAACCAATCACGTAATGGATCCCTTGCACCACTATTAAGTTCATTGATCACGTCAGCAACAACATTCATACTTTTAGTATTCAATTTCCTATCAACATGATTCCACAATGCTCTGCTTGCAGAAATTTTTTGTAAGTCTGATAATAGCGATACTTTCGTTTCAACGCTAACCGAATTCGGGAAATTGTGTTCCAAGAATTTACCAAGTTTTAACAATGCAGTCTCGCGTAATTGTAAATGATCACCTAATGAAGGTAAGATCTTAGCAATGTATTTGCTATTATTCGTTAAAACTTCTGTGGATACCGTCCGGAATGCTAAGTCTAATACATCTTGATTATATTGGATACCCTTACGGGCATCAAAGTTCAATGGTCCCTCAGAATAGAACAGATATTGTTCAATTCGTCCCTTTACAACGTTAAAATCAAGAATATCACCGGATTTTGGATTAATCCCCAATTCATTCGCATTGTCTTCTTCTTGTTCCATAACTAATCTTTCTATCCTTAATACTCCCCCATCATTATTACATAACACCACAACTGCATTATTCTTGACTAACACCTGGTTACCACTTTTAGCTGTTTCGCTATAATCTTCCGGGCCATAGCCAAAGATTTCCGTTTCATTCCCTAATGCAACTATATCTTCCCAACGTCGCGGATATAAAGGTGACCCAATCTCAGGAACAGTCTCTAGCAACACCACTGCTTGTGAGAATACCACAAAAAGAGTTTCATAATTCTTGGGTAACACTAACTTGGGTTTCCGCTTTGATTTTTCTCGGAATGTTTGTATTCTGTAAGACGACTGAAATGTTAACCCACCAGACGACCGGTAAGTATATATTATATATGACATTGAGTTGTCTTCATTCTCGAACGATGCTAAAATGAATAAGCATTTATGCCTTTCGGATGTATCAACATCATGTACCACAAATGTGCTCTCAGCATGAGGGAAACTGGGTCTGATCTTATCAAGTAGGTCGTTGCGCAGATTGGATTCAAGTACTAACGAAGATACACCCATTCTGTTGCATTTCCATATAATTAGATGTCCTCTGTCAGTGATAAACAAGACTTGACGGTCATTCTTGTTTTGATCAATGGGACCTGGCTTCACACTAGTCACATTATACCGATGATATGCAGGAGTAACTATACTTTTCAACCCTGCAAAAAATCCACCTTTACCGTTACTAGGGTCACCTAATACACTATGGGCCATTCTTTGTTTACCAAAATGGTCGCGTAATGTTAACAAGATAAAACTACCATTGCTGGTAGCTAAAATAACTCCGCATGGTTCCAATGAAATCATATGGTCAATCCGTGCCCCGTGTATTGGTATTTCATACGTCTCACCTTTAGTTTGTTTGTGAAATAACCGTTCGGTTAACGCGTTTTCAATGGCTTCCCGATAAGTCACCACTCCAGTATTCCTATCCACAGTAACCACACCAGGGTCTTTGCCTCCAGGAGCAGGTGGCACCAAAACGGAAAATGTCAGAAGACTACTTCCAGAGTCCAGAGTAATGACCGGTGGGGAATGGTCAGGAGATGTGTATTGCCATATATGGGCGTATTTGGATAAACTGATTAAAGCATGTGAAGAGTATTGGTCGACGTACCCCAAAAACCGTTGATCCAAGGATTGTTGCAACGCATCAAGATCAGCTGATGACAATGACTCTAGTTCGTCCGAGCCTCGAGGGACTCCAACATATGAAGCAATACTGTTGGTAAGTTCATGAAGCACTGGGGGGAATGCTGGTAGCCTTGTCACTCTATATTTGGCATTTCTGGCTAACTCGTCTACTTCCTCGACTGTTTCACCGGTGTGCACTAGCACAGTTGGATCAACATTCAGTGAGGTGATTCTGCTGGCTTTCCGTGACTCTGTTCCCGTGGCCACTCGTCGTGGCATTTTGATATAATGATTGTTTACTAGTAGATCTAGAAATATTTACAGAACCCAATTTTGATCAATATTGCAAGGTAGGCACCGGGTGCGAAATAGGTAGTGTTGGTGAGGCTGAAATTTCACAGATCGATCTGATCGTCTGAAATTTTTTTTTTTTTTTATTATATTTAAATTTGGAGAGTTCCCAACTATAGTACAAACTACAATAGACATCCGGCATGCTACGAACGGTAAAGCCAAAGAACGCTCGTGCGAAACGAGAGCTTGAGAAACGGGAGGCCAAGCTGGTTGAAAATGTCAAGAAGGCATTGTTTGTGCCTGGATCAAACTGTAACCAGATTCTTCATGATGCTATGGTTGATTTATGTGCATTGAAAAAGCCTTATGCTCAACGATTCCAAAAAAAGAACGAGATTCGGCCATTTGAAGATATAAGCTCTATTGAGTTTTTCAGCGAAAAGAATGATACTTCATTAATAGTATTAGGAACACATAACAAGAAACGACCAAATAATTTGACGTTTATTCGTACTTTTAATTACCAATTATATGATATGATTGAATTAAGACTAGAACAGTTCAAATTTTTAAAAGATTTCAGAAAACAAACTTTCACTATTGGCATGAAACCAATGATTAACTTTACAAGTCCTGTGTTTGACACTCATCCTACTTTTATGCATATCAAGTCTTTGTTTTTGGACTTTTTCCGTGGTGAAACTACTGATTTACTTGACGTTGCAGGTTTACAGCATGTCATATCTATATCTACCGGTGAAGTCGAAGATGATAAACCACTTCCTCTGGTCTACTTCCGGGTATATTTATTGAAAACTTATAAAAGCGATAATCCCAAGGTTCCTAGAGTCGAGTTAGATGAAATTGGTCCAAGCTTTGATTTCAAGATTGGTAGAATCCATAGTGCTAACCCTGATATCGAGAAAGAAGCAATGAAACGACCTAAACAACTTGAGCCCAAGACAACTAAGAATATTGAAACTGATATTCTTGGTGATAAGGTTGGTCGTATCCATGTGGGTAAACAGGATCTTACCAAGTTACAGACAAGAAAAATGAAAGGGCTAAAATCGAAATATGACGTCGAAGATGACGATGAGGAGGATCAAGCTGACTTTGATAGCTACGAAAGTGAAGAAGAGGAAAGTGAACCTGAGGAAGTAGAAGATATTCCTACCAAGAAGCGGAAAACAAAGTAATTTATAAGACTCTATTATAATACATTCTGCTTTTTCTTGTTATCTATCAGCCGTAATAAATTTCGCAGCAGCATGGATATTGTAACTTTGCCAATGCTGGGGACATAAAGAGATGCCCGCTCTTTAACTTCTGGGCCAAAGTTTTTCTCACTAGAGAAATTGATACAAACTGCGCCATACTTAATATATTCCACAGGGAACTTGTAATTAGCACTAGGTACACCAGTAATAATTACATCAGATTGCAAAGCAGCATCTTGCAATTCAATTTCAACATCTTCTACCCGATGCTTTATCAATTTAAGTCCATCACCTCTGGTGAACCGTTGGATACCTGTAATGTCTACCGAGTAAACTGTAGCTCCATCATTGGCTAGCAAAGCTGCTAAAGGCCGGCCAACAATCTCACTACGGTTAACAACAGTTATAGTCTTTCCATATAATCTGTTCCCATAAGGTAACAACTTATTGTAAACTGCTAAATGTTCAAGGATCTTAACGATCGCTAAGGGTGTACATGGCAAGATACTTTTCAGAGTCTCATTCTTATCAAGAAACCTAACATTCTGATACAAGTTCTGTACATAAACGTGACTTAAACCCTCGACATCTTTATCTTTTGACACTACTTGTTGTAAATATTGGTCTTGTCGGTTACCAAAAACAGGGAAATATATCATGATCCCATCTACAGTATCGTCTTCATTGGCCTCTAAAATAGCCTCTTCCAGTTCTTCCTTGTCAACTGTTCTCAGCTCATACTTGAATCCTATATCCTCGGAAGACTTTCCAGTCCATTCGGCGTACATCTTGGCCGCTGGATCGGTATTGGCTAGGAAACCGACCAATTTGGGTTGGCGTTGCAATTCCTTGACGCCATTTTTTAGCTCCTCAATGAACGGCTTGGCTACCGTACTTGCCAGCACCGTTTCTAATCATTAGTACAGAAATAACTAAACAGTATTAGAATTAACTTACTGCAAACCGGAGAACTCATGTTGATTCACTGATAAATTTTTTTTGTCCGATACCGGTACGATATCGATAACACATTAGATCCAATCTCATGTATAGAGCACGTGAAACTAATATTAGAGACAAGACATCTCCATGAAATATGAACTAGCAATAACACTACTAAAGAGAATCAGTACTGGTCTTTCAGGGTGAGTTTCAAAGTAAAATACACTAGCTATAGGTTTTGACGAAAATATTACAGTTTTGCATCCCACGTGACTCGACCACGTGATCAGTATCACGTGAAATTTTCGTTTAGATCGTTTATTTTATCAACAGCGTTAACGTTAACCCCACTGTAAAGTTTACTGTGGCCAGACAGCCAGCTTCAACTACCATTAATATCTCATCCAAGATCAGCTGAAGGGGTGAAAGTACAGAATCCCGTCAAAGGGGTCGAGATGCCGTCTGGAAATGGCTCATACAATGGCCATCAGGTGAGTGAACAATGAGACTTTTGTGTGGTAAAAATTTCATGTACTAACATTATCTCTCTGGGTGACCAGAGAGTTGATAGGAAATGGTGCAAATAGGTATGATTGACAAGAAACTAAGTTCAATGAAGGATAACTAATGAATAGATAATACGGACTATATATTTGATGAACGAGGCGGTCGGGGTACACCTGCTTCGACGTTTTTCCGCAAGTTGGCACATAATAACCGGTAAGTTTCACTGATAAGGCTTGGTTCTAGGGTAACAGACTAATAAAAGGGATTCGTCGTCGAGTTCACAGGACCATGAGAAGATTATAGGCGCTGCTTATTCCCATGCTGGTGGCTTGAGAAGCGATAAAAATGAGAAGTAAGTGATAGAATTAGGACTTTTTTTATTTTATTTGACTGAGTTATGGCTAATTTAAGTCGGCTTAGTGGAGACAAGTCAAGATCAAGGCCAGCTACTCCTCAAGCATCGTTTGATATGGATGACGACTGGGATGCTAATATTGAGCGTAATCTACTCAACAAGAACGTTAAGGCTATTGAGAGCAGTAGTAATGAGTCTAAGGAATTGTATTCGAGGCCTCCTAGTACTGATACATCACGGATCAATGGGATCTTGCGTGATCCTACTAATGCACTTTACTCTATTAGCGATACACCAGATAGAGCTGATTCCGAGGAAACAAGTGCTAGGGAAGCAAGGGTAGAAAAATTTCGAAAAGTGTTACAGGCCAGTAATGTTGATTTGGAAGAATTAAAGAAACTAGCATGGAATGGGATCCCTGATGAACAACGGCCTATTGCTTGGCAGTTGTTACTGGGGTACTTACCTACCAATGCTGAACGTCGGGCGTCTACATTAGCACGTAAACGGAGAGAATACTTGGACGGGGTTGCCCAGGTATTTTCTAAGGGATTAGACCAACCTATGTGGCATCAAATATCAATCGACATTCCAAGAACAAATCCCCATATCAAATTATATGGGTATGAGACAACGCAAAAGGCATTAGGACGAATATTATATTTATGGGCTATAAGACACCCGGCAAGTGGGTATGTACAAGGAATAAACGACCTGGCTACTCCGTTTTTCCAAACGTTTATATCAATGTATACCCAAGAAGATCCTGAGATAATTGATCCTGCGATACTGGGGAAAGAAGCATTAGATGCAGTTGAGGCAGATACCTTTTGGTGTTTGACTAAGTTGCTAGATGGTATTCAGGACAATTACATACACGCGCAGCCAGGGATACAACGGCAAGTTGCCGAACTACGTGATTTAGTTCAACGCATTGATATAGCATTGTTTAAGCATTTACAACGGGAAAACGTCGAATTTATGCAGTTCAGTTTCAGGTGGATGAACTGTCTGTTGATGAGGGAAGTTAGCGTTAAGAATACAATAAGAATGTGGGATACGTACATGGCCGAAGGGTCAGAGGGGTTTTCTAGGTTTCATGTGTACGTTTGTGCAGCATTGTTAGTTAAATGGACAGATCAATTGCAAAAAATGGAGTTCCAGGAGATTATGATGTTTTTACAAGCATTGCCTACAAAGAACTGGGGCCAAAAGGATATCGAGCTATTATTAAGCGAAGGGTTTCTTTGGAAAACATTATATCAATCTTCAGCTCATTTACGATAAATAATAATATTAATAATATTAATAATAATAATATATGAATATTTATATGTCCTATGACGTTGTACGGATCCATGCAATGCTAACAATGGATTCAACTCCTTTGCCTGTCCATTTGTAGTTCCAGAGTCCATCCTGCGAAGTGTTACACAGCATACCACCACTAGTATGGATCCCCTTCGGCCCAGATACCTCACTACGGTCCATTATAGTCACATATACAACGAACTTGTAATTTTTGGTTTCATTTTGCAGAGTTGATATTATCTTGTTTATCACTTGGTCATTCCATTCTTTCGAGGAGTCATGTGAATATATCTCAGCATCGCCTACTACTTTTTCAAATGCTTCAACACATATCGATTGCAATTTATCTTGCGACAATGGCTTTTTATTAGATACTATTCAACAGAACTTATTACAATAACTTACCGCCGAAGAGCTATGCTCGTTGTAGTTCAATCGTGCCGTCATTCAATCTCTCAACAGCGTTAGCGCTAGCTATAGCGTTAATTAAGGGATATAGCTAGCTATAGACCTAGCTAGCTATAGGAGCTCAATTGCAAGTTTAAGCTTGCAGCGCTGAGCTCTCGCACGCGTGGACGGCTCGCTGTACGTATACGTACGCGTACGGACAGATCTGATTTAACTTCAGGGTAAATACCAGTATAATGGCCATGGTAGACTTAATGAGTTTGAATACAAAATATAGATATTTTAAAATTGCAATTGATATATTAGTATATTAACTAAGTCCTAGGATCAGGGGAATATTCTATAGCATAGGAGGTATAGCCGTTGGGCCCGCCAGTATAAAATGTTGAGCTATCAGGTTCTCGTAATGAAGCACCCTTTCGTATACGTTCAACTAAATCAGGATTGGGGATGAATGATTGCCCAAAAGCTACCAAGGAATTCGGTACTTCTTGGACCCTCTTTTCTGCTGTCTCTGGAGTGTACCCACCAGCAAAAATGATAGGTCTAGGTGACCACCGTTTTACTGCAAAATCCAAATTACCAGTGTTACGGCCAAATGCTTCAACTAAATGTAAGAAAGCCAGATCTGGGTATTCCCTTGCGAGTCTCTCAACCACATACGAATGAATATCAACCTGACTCGTCTGTGCAGTCCCTTGATAAGTAGAGAACGGTGATAGTCTAATCCCCACTTTTTTAATGCCAATTGCACTAACTACTAACTCCAATACTTCAAAAAGGAACCGTGCTCTATTTTCCAATGATCCGCCATATTCATCTGTACGATGGTTAATGCCGCTATCCAAAAATTCATTTAACAGGTACCCATTAGCCGCATGGATTTCAACTCCGTCGAACCCTGCCTTGATTGCATTTTCCGCGGCAACTTTATAATCATTTATCAAAGTTCTTATTTCTTCTTTTGTCACTGCATGGGGAGCGGGGGCATCTCCTAACGGAATTGCACTAGGGGCATATGCCCGGTAATTGGGATTATCCAGGACTTCATTGGACCGACCATGTTGAAACAATTGCACAAACGCAAACGATCCTTTTTCGTGTATAGCGGCAACTATCTTTTTCCAAGCATTGATTTGGGTTTCAGTGTATATACCCGGAGCACCAGTATACCCGACTACTTCAGGTGAAGTATAGGTGCCCTCAGTGATCAACAGCGTTCCTGGACTGTCAGCACGCTGTCTATAATACTCAATGGCTAAATCGCTAGGGTTATGACTATCATCTCCTCTGCGTCGTGTCAATGGAGCCAAAACAATTTTATGCAACAATTGCAAATTTCCAATTTTGATTGGTTGGAAGAGTTCCCGTGCCATTGTTTGATTACAGCTCTTGAAGATATATGATTCCTCAGCACGAATTGGAAAAATCAACCCCCTTATATATACCTCAGGGTCATCACCATGATATGCACTGTATTAGAAATCACAACATGCGTACCGCGGAGATATATCCACCTAGTATCCCGTCATTTTTGTCCTCGATGAGTCCATGTATGCCTATCATCAGTACTGGGCATGCAAAAGGCCATAACGTTAACGTTATTTATTGGTAGTCAATATTGATATCGATATCGATATCGATTAGGCCCACCTTCGATCGATTACCCCTGAGTTACCCGGCATGTGCTGACAAATCATTATTACGAAGCAATGATTTCAAAGCTTCTACCAAAGTCGAATGATTCACCCGAGATAAGGTCTTTTACTAGAATGTCTCCCATCAATTGAAGAGTACCAGCAGCCAATGCAACGAAATCAAGTTCAGTCTCGAAACAAGACTGGGGAGCCAATGGGCCCACTTTGATTTCGCCAGCCAGGCTCAAGATCCCCACATCCATAGACAATGCAGTAGAGCCGCCCGTGCCCGTAAATGTCCCCTGTAGCTGACTTCCAGAATGCCTTCTTCTGAAATCGGGCGATAATGGTAATGGTCTGTCATTAAGATGGCTACTGACAGGAAACTCCAAGGCTAAATGACGAGGAGTCGGACCTTTATTGACGGCAAATAGCCTCCATTTGAACACCTCGCCGACTTTGATTGATCCCGGCCCTGACAAAGTTATTGCCACTTGGCCTATAGATTGTTTGTGTGAGTTACTCCTAGGTAAAGTCATTGTAGAAGTGATACTTGAACGTCGGCTGATAGGTGGTTGGCTGAGAGCTTTCCCCTGTGGCACTACCAAGTTACCTGCACTGTAGTTACGGTTGGGGAACTGTGGGGCGCGCAAAGAGGGTTCAGGGTCAAACCCAACAGCAGTGTCCCATACAACCTTTACTTCAGATTCATGGGATTCAATCTGTGGGTAAGAAACAACAGTAACAAGAACTGGCCTTTTTTTAAACCCACGGCCAATAGACTCGGAACAAACCCGGTATGATATACTATGACAGGATCCTGGTTTTAACACCAGTGGTAATTTCAATGGGACGAGGGGCTCTATAGGTGGTCCGTCGAATTTGAGATCTACTTGACTGACAAGTATTTCATTTTGCGACCAACTGTTCGCTTCAATTAATAACGTAGCAACAATACTATCTGCTTCTTCAGATATCCTATTAGAGGCCAGCTGTAGTCTTACCCATTTGAAAACTGGTATCTCTATAGAAGCAGAAGCCAGTTGTTTCTTTTCAATAGAGTCAGGGGAATTGGTAGGAGAGTCCTTCGGACTCGATGGGCTTATTGGTGGCGATATAAGCCTTTTTTCACTAAACTCATAACAATGCATTTTGTTTGAAGGGTGTAATAAATCATTATGGTTCAATGGTTCGAAATAATCATTCAAATGAACTGGGTGCAAATCAGCCAGTGCTCCAGAATTGCTTCTAGTGTGTTTAGCAAATGAGACACTCGGCTGTTCAGCAAAGGAAGCAGTTGCCGTAAATGCTACTTTAAGGCTGGTTCGTGGCTCTGGGGGATACTCAAATTTTATGGGTACTAAAAGCGTCCACTGAGCACGAGTGTCAGTTGGTTTACCGGCCAATTGGCCCTTGGTGACTTTATAATATATAGTTCTTAGAACATCTGGTTTCTTGGTGTCGACCCTACCACCGGATATAACTCTAACATCTAATCCAATTGAAACATGGCTGGCCAATTTACCCAAATTGGACCCAGTCAGCACTAAATCAACTTGAACAGTCTCATCATGAAACAACACCTCTCTAGAGTCATTAGATCCTTTGCTCCTTGGAAGCAAAATCTCTAGCTTTGGTTCGCTCGCTTCCTCGGCCATCTTGCTATATGAGACCCCTTAGCCAGTCCCTCCAATGTCTGAGAGATAACACCTAAGTGGTTCTAAACTTTACGAGGACGACGTCCCTGATCAGTGAATTTTGGCATTTTGATGTTTCAGATATCGATTAATCATCTAAATTTATGCGTACGTATAACATACGTACGCGTGTATAACGTGTACGTTTACAAGATATGGCGGTGGTACTTGCTACCTGTACGTATATGACACTTATACGGCACGGCTGAAGGGCGAAGCTTCTATAACAGCTATAACCACTGAAGTTCTTAAATTCTTCGCTGTTCTACCATGGTTACTCATCTTGACTTTAATTAATAAATTATCCAAATTAACAAGAACATCCAGAGCAACAGTGTAACTAACAGAATTCTATTCCAACAGAGCAAACAATGAGTGAAGAGTGGGATAGTGTTACGGTAATTGGCTCCAAGGCCAGATCAGGTGCAAACGGGCCACGAACAACCGTTGCACGAACTCAAGCGGAGATCAACGCAGCGATGCGAACTGGAAACCTGCTCGCCACTGAGAAGAAGTACAAAGTTCAGGGCAGCAGGGCTCATGCAGTCGAGGGACAGCACTTAACGAAAATTGACAGAGAAAACGAGGTAGCTCCTCCACCAAAGGTCAGCATGAGTGTTGGGAAGGCAATGCAAAAGGCGAGAGCCGATAAGAAACTTACCCAGAAGGACCTGGCGACCAGAGTCAACGAAAAACCCACTGTCATCAACGACTATGAAGCTGGTAGAGCTGTTCCCAACCAGGCGTTGCTCGGCAAAATTGAGCGGGTTCTCGGTGTTAAGCTCAGAGGTAAGGACATTGGTGCGCCTCTTGGAGGACCTAAAAAGAAGTAAATTTTGAGCTTCCGTCGTACTATATCTTCCTGCGTCTTTCTATAACAGGTTGCTATATGGCATAGGGCCCTCGAACGGCCTTGGGAAATCGTGGTTGTATATAAGAAATGGGAACTGGTTTTTTATTAATATATATATTAAAACATTTAAGTGGCCTTTTGATTGTAGAGCAACCCTCCAATATTGGGCGGTTCCTTGTCAGTGACTTGGGGTGCTAGATATGCTCGTACACATTGCATAGCATAAATAGCATTTCACTGTAAATTCCCCCAAACAATTGATTCCTTCGTCGGTTACATACACCTCTATAGCTAGCTGGGTGAATTAAACTAATAATAAGCTTAATAAGCTTATAAGACATGCAGTTGCATGATACGTTAACTTAATAGCCAACATGCTAACATAACCTCAACGTCTGAATATTATAAGAGGTACTTATAAATGCACAAGGTAACGTTAACTTTACATGGTACATGCATGTCTATAACTATCCTCAAGTCGTAGAAATATTCAATCCGGGCCTGTTAAACTTATAATATTATTATAAGGTTTTGCCAATTGGCTATATAGGTATACACGTATATAGGATCCTCCGGAGCATGCGCACATTCGCCGGATCCGGATCGATCGATCGTACGTACGTGCACGTAGTTATGTATAGTAGGGACGTCCTAGTATACGTACTTACTGGCAGCTAGCTGAAATTTATATCACTTTTTTTTTATTTTCAAAACAAACATTACCTACCTACCATGACTGTATTCTCTTTGGATGGCCTGAGCTTGAAACTCGACACTGCCGAAGATATCAGGCCTCACCTGAAAGAGCTTGAAGAGGCTCCCGAAAAGGTCACTGAAATCAATCTTGTTGGGAACACTATTGGTGTTGAGGCCTCTGAAGAGCTCGCCAAATCATTGGTCAAACTTGAAAATTTGGAACGAGCAAATCTGAGTGATATCTATACTGGGAGATTGAAGGATGAAATTCCCAAGTCTCTAGATATTATTCTGACCGCTTTGTTGAAGTGTAAGAAACTTCATACGATAGATTTATCTGATAATGCATTTGGTATCGCCACTATTGATCCCTTGGAATCATTCTTATCCAAGCACACCCCATTGGAGCATTTAATTTTAGCTAATAACGGATTTGGTCCTTCAGCAGGTTCAAGGATAGCTGGTGCTTTGACCAAGCTCGCTGAGGCTAAAAAAGCTGAGGGTAATTCTGCTAAACTGAGAACAGTTGTTTGTGGTCGAAATCGATTAGAAGCTGGATCTATGGAGGCCTGGGCTGAATTTTTAGCTGCCCATGGTACCATTCGTGAGATCAGACTGTACCAAAATGGAATTAGACTAGAGGGTATAGAGCACCTGTTGTTACATGGTCTTGCTGCTTCTCCTGAACTTGAAAAACTTGATCTGCAAGATAATACCTTCTCACATATTGGTGCCGTAGCTTTAAGCAAGGTCCTCCGGAAGTGGCCTAACATTAAGGAGATTAATATCAGTGACTGTCTGCTCAATACTAAAGGTGCAAGACTGTTTGCTAAAACTTTGTTAGATGGTGAAGCATTCCCTCATTTGGAAACTTTGAGAATACAATATAATGGTCTCGATGATGCAGGATTAGAACACTTGAAAGATGCAATTGAAAAAAATTTACCTAATCTGAAAATATTAGAAGTTAATGGTAACTGTTTCCCTGAAGATCATGCGCTAGTCGATCAGATTTTGGAAATATTTGATAAGAGAGGGTTTGGAGAATTGGATGAACTGGATGATATGGAAGAGTTGTCTGACAATGAAGAGGAGGAAGAAGAGGAAGAAGAAGCAGAGGAGGAGGATGCTGAAAGAGAGTCAATAGTTAAAGAGGATGAAGAAGCTGCGAATGAAAATATTCCAGAAGAGAATGATAAAGATGTTGACGATTTAGCAAAAGATTTATCAAAGGTATTGTGAATATAAATGCATGATTTTTTTTACTAGAAGAAGACATTAATAATATGAGTGAAATGTTTTGTAATGATATATTATTGAATTTCTTTGGATAGTATAGAATCTTTCTGAACCCAAATATTCTCTAACCATCTTTCTAGCCCCCTTTCTCTTTTTGGGAGATATTTAATTTTATAATTCTTTACCTGAACCTTGACTTTCAATTTCTGGTGCGAAGAAATTGATAATAATTGACTAATGGAGGTCAGCTTGGTGGTACTATTGGTTTCCTTGGTAATTAACTGATATCTGAGAACTACGTCATAGATGGTGATCCGTTCCTTTTTGAGGAGGGGGATGATTCCCTTAAATGATTTATATCTTGGGTATAACAACTGATGGAACACTTTTGACCCTGCATCAGCACACAACTTTGCATGAGCAGCGGCAAGTTTCTCAGAATAAGTGTTAACTTCTGGAAACATTACAATCCCTAAATATTAGCATTGAAGAAAATAGGTGGTATTTCGCAATAATATACAATAAGGGTTGGTTTTGTTGATTGACCTTAATTTTGTTTCTATCTGTGAAGTACTTAGCGCCCAGTCAGAGATACTTTGTATTTTCGTAGCTATAACTTCAATTCCTGGGAACGAAGCTAAATGCTTCCAAACATAGAAGAACGTTCTTCCTCTTATACCTGATTTTTCTCCAAGATATCCTAAAATAAAATAATCTAATATTGATAAATGATTACCTGGTATTAGTAATATATGCAATATTGCTCAAGATGTTAACTTACTAATTACAAGTGCTGGCTCATCACTCAAAGTTCCTAAGAGCTGAATCTCCATGATATCTTGTTTCTATTGATTAAACTTGTTCCACTTTATATTCAGGTACTTACTTCTAACACGCCAATTGCAGACCAAAGCATGTGCGCAGAGGTCTCCGCCAGTGTCGTACCAATATCATAAGGTAATATGATTACTAAAGGTACAACAGTAACCTGGTACGCAATCCATAGAGACCCAATATACAAAGCCAAAAGATATAAAGTGACTCTAGTGAGGCCAGACATGGTTATTTGAGTAAATTTTACTTGTAAATTTCTATTATTCGTTTGCTGGCGCTTATAGTCGACTTCAGATGCATCGCGTCGGTATCCGATGTCGATGATATATCGGTTATTTAAAAAGTTTAAATAATTAGGGTGCCCCGCGGGGCCCCTGATAAGCACTGCCTGATTTATTTGTTCACATGCAATTAAAATCAGACAGTGAAATACACAACTAAAAAGTTTCTTCTGTTTCTTACTTAATTACACCTTTATTCTGGTTACACAGCTATGACAGCTTGGTGGTTCACAATTCGATTGTAGAACTTTTTGAAAGCAGATCTAAATCTTTGTCGTTTGCGTCTGCTTTGGGCAAGTTCATCAATCGTTTTGCGAAATGCAGTATCAATTTCCATCGCATTTCTTGAGTAGTTCCCGTGTCCTCCAATGGTACCATGTGGGAAAATAGTGTCAATATTAGACACTGCATCAGTAAAATTCTTGTTGGTACTAGGAGATGAAGAGTGTCTGTGAAACTTGCTTCGAAACTTCATGCTCCAAGCCCTATTAGCTCCGCCTGGTGGTCGCAGCGGGAACTCGATATCAGTACCTTCTGATAAATCGCATTCTGGTACACTATACATGGACTGGTTATCGTCTTCCGAGCCTATAAAGTAATCTCCAAGTTCGTTATAAAACTGTTCAAGTCTTTGTTCCATGATAGGATGTGGAGTTCCATGCTGCCTTGCTTCTTTCAACAGCCTTTCACTGGTAAGGGGTTCTTCATTGTCTTCATATTCGTCGTAGTCATCTTGTTCCAAATTAGGCGCCTCTTCATAATGCTCAACGCCCTCGTCACCGGGCTCATTCATCTCATGGATTCGAGATTCATCTGCCTCGTCAATAACCTCAAACCGTTCATCGTCTCTAATAACTTCCACTTTGCGCTTAACCAGCTTGAATCGAATGAAGGGACAACCCGAGGAAGCAATATGTACAGCAGACTTCTCAATTAAAATAGGTCCATTGGCATTTTCCAAAAGGTTTTTGGCAACAAGCAATAGTTGGTTACTAGCAGGTGATTGTGCTTGGTAAGATTGCAGCTTAAACTGTTCTCTATTATTCCATGACATGGATGTAAGTGCTCCAGTGGATGCCTCTGGAAAAGTAATATCCATAGGACGAGTGAAATCGAAACTGGCAGATGCAAGAGTAGGAAAGAAATTGTTCACTCGAAGAAAGTCGGGATTAACATGAAACACCATTTCATCATTGTCGCTGGTGAGAGATTCGTCGTCACTATCCCTAATTGCGGGAAGTTCAACTGAAATCGGACCAGTAGCCAGCCCGCTATCACGGTACCCAATTCCATCAAATGTAAGACTGTAAACAGAAGTGAGTGGCTGTTGTTGAGGTCTAACTGCTATAATCATGTCGTTTGCATCCTGCTCAACAATGGAATCAGGTGAGGGCGGCTCGGCGATAGCCTGTCCATAAATAACAGTTCCAATAACCTCATCCAATTGATGCGCCTCAACAATAGAAGCAGTCGGCGTATCCTGTTTAAGGGCATCAAGGTATCTTCTGCGTTGCCTATTGCGTTCAAATGCTTCATTCCTGGCGCTGCCAATAGAGCCAGTGCTTTCCATGCCAGATTCGTGAATAGTATCATTATTCGATGTCCCCTCGACCCTTGACTTAATATTGAGGACTTGCCTGTCATCAGTGCCATTGATGCTAGTGGGTTGTGTCCGTCTTGTTGGAGCATTCCTCGTTGGCAGTTTGGGTGTCCTGGGCTGGGCCCCAACAGGTGGTGAAGTTGCAGGACGTGGATCAGGAACGGGGCGCCGCGCATTAGCTCGTGATAAAGGAGTGCCTTGTCTGCTCACAGAATTGTTTGGAAACCTTACATAGTCAACATTACGGTTTCTTTGAGCGTAATATCGACGGTTGGCGGGTGGGGAGTTGGGAGTAGCAGTAGGTGAACGGTCACCACGAGCGTTAGTCCTCGATGCATAAGGAGCAAAGTTCTGGGAAACTCGACTTGACACGGGTGGAGAGCGATTGCCTCTGGCAGGTGTCGCTGCACGACGGTTCAAGTCAACATTCGAGAGTTCTCTGAAAACCCGACGTTTGTCGTCCATTGTGTTGAGGGTAAAAGATGGGAAGAATAAACTTCGGGATAGAAGGGTACTATTTATCGATATCTGATCTCAGGCATTGTAGTTCTCCCACTTTTTAGTCGTCATTAACTTTACATATATTCCATTATTAGTATAAAATTGCAAGATATAGTACGGCCTCGGTTCAAATTAAATTGGGAAATGGTATTACTAAAGAGTTCATAAAGGGTAAAAAGTGAGGATATCTAGTAAAAGTAAAGGTCATAATAAGATATACAAGCTTGGGGTATCTGTCGGCAGTTTTTGATAGAAGTTTAGTGAGTGAATACTCAAATTAAGCCAGTGAGCTTGGTAAAATCCAGGGACAAGTTACAAAATGGGCGTCTAATTCTCGATATATCGCATCGTATGTGATGAATCACTTTATGGTAGTGTTATCATTTTAGAGATAATAGCACATCTAGCTTATACTTTGAAAATATAGTAGAATATACGTCCCATAGCTAGGACTAAGACGCTTCGACCATCACTGCATTGATAATAATAATACAATGTCAAGATAAGAAAACTTATGAAGAGCAGAAAAATCAAGATGTTACAGCAACTATCGATATATATCGCGATCGCGATACATGTTAACGCGCGCGCGTTGTTTTGCAAAGAATGAAATGTGCACAGTGCAGCTCAGTTACCTCTGCGCCTGCGCAGCGCTGCCGCTGGTATCAGTAACATTCCTGGCCAAGTAGTTGCATCATTCGATTCATCATGGATATCATTATCGTACTATTGTGCCTGAGCAATAATAAGCTTATGGCGAATAGATTATCATCATTGCCTGAGCGCTGGTGCTAAAAGTGGACATCTGATCGATATCGGACTTTTTTTTTTAAAAAAAAAAAAAAAAAAAAAGAAAAAAAAGAAAAAAAAAAAAAATTTAGATCAAGCTTGCAATATATTATATATAACATATTGCAATAATAACTAATTGTAGCTACCTGGTACTGTTATATAATACGGCAGTATATTTTTGACAAAAATCCAACATGTAAGTGCACACAGCTAGTGATAGAGACTCGGGTCTAACTAAGGTAGGTCGAGGGTAATAGTGAAAAACCTTCCGTTGTTTTTGACGGAAGAAAAAATGAGGGAGCATTTTGGGAAAAAATACCAAGTTACTGATGCGAAAATCATGAAAACCCGAGATGGTAAATCACGACGGTTCGGGTTTGTAGGGTTCAAGTCAGATGCTCAAGCTCAGGATGCTATTAAATTTTTCAATAATACATTTATAAATACCGTTAGGATAACTGTTGAAGAAGCTAAGACTTTAAACAGCGGCCAAACTGAAGAACCTAAGAAACGATCTGCTGATAATTTCAGGGAGCCAAAAGAAATCAAAAAACCGAAACAAAGTGAACCGAATGACGAGAAACTTGAAGAATTTCTGAATGTTATGGGTAGCAAAAAGAGTGTACCTATGTGGGCTAATGACGATGTCATTGATGTCAAGGGGCCAGAAGTTACTCCGCTTGTACCTGAATCTAAAAGCGATGAAGAGTATGAGGAAGAACCAGCTATGAATAAGCGTAGTACAAGTGAGAAGGATGAGGCATATGAAGAGATTGGGGAGCAAAGTAAAAGTGGTGAAGAAGAGGATGTTGTGCCTGTAAATGACGGGCTTGCTGATAATGAGAATGTGTCTGACCTGGAATGGTTAAAGAGCAGACGAAAGAGAATCGTTGATCAAGAGTCTGATACACAAGATAATGAAGATGGAAACGACGATAAAGATGATAAAGAAGACAAACTGGAGTCAAAAGTCGTTGAGCCAGTGCCTGAGCCTGAAGCTCCTTCTGCTCAAGAGTTAGCAGAGGAACAAATAATAGCAAGCAGACGGCTTTTTGTGAGAAACCTGATGTATTCATGTTCAGAGGAAGAGCTCACCGAGCTATTCTTGCCATTTGGTGAGCTCGAAGAAGTGCATTTAGCGTTGGATCCTAAGACAGGTAAGTCGAAGGGCTTCGCTTATATATTATTTATACAACCATTAGATGCTGTTAAGGCTTTTCGAGCGTTAGATGGATCAAGTTTTCAAGGACGTATATTACATATATTACCTGCACAAGAGCGAAAGGATAATGTGCTAGATGAATTTGCACTGAAGAATCTTCCGCTAAAGAAACAGAATGAGTTGAAACGGAAGGCTGCTGCTTCTAAGGCTCAATTCAGCTGGAATTCTCTATATCTTAACAGTAATGCTGTTCTGGAGACTGTAGCTGAGCAATTGGGGGTATCAAAATCGGAGCTCATTAATCCTGAATCAACTGACTCGGCAGTCAAACAAGCATTAGCAGAAACGTCGGTCATCAACTCTGTACGAGATTACTTTGAATCAAAGGGGGTTGATTTAACATCATTTAAAAACAAACAGCGAGATGATAGAGTTATACTTGTCAAGAATCTACCACATGGTACAAGTTCAGAGGATATAACTGATTTATTTTCACCATTCGGTGATATAATGAAGTTGTTGATGCCTCCTTCTGGGGGGATCGCAATGATAATATTTAAAAATGTTCCTCAGGGACGTGCTGCATTTTCGAAACTTGCATTTAAACGATTCAAAACTTCTATATTATACCTTGAAAAGGGACCCAAGGGACTTGTATCTGAAACAGGTGAGATTGAAGAGCCAAGCAATACTCCAGAGACTGTCAAAACTGCAATCTCCGCTTCAGATGTGCTCGGTATTGATACGGAACATGAAGGACCATCAGTATCTATTTTTGTCAAGAACCTTAACTTCAATACTACTACTCGAGATTTGCAAAAGGCCTTCCAGTCATTGGATGGCTATGTTATTGCTCAAATTAAGACCAAGCCTGATGCCAAAAATGCTGGCAAAGTTCTTAGCATGGGATATGGATTTGTAGAATTCAAGACACAAGAAACTGCTGAAATAGCACTTAAAGCAATGAATGGATATGTTTTAGATGGTCACAAACTTGAACTTAAGATATCACACCGCGGTGCTGAGCCAACTAACGCTAAACCTGCCAAAGCTAAGAGTACTAAGGTTGTTGTCAAGAATGTTGCGTTTGAAGCTTCCAAACGGGATATTCAACAATTGCTTGGAGCGTTTGGTCAGCTTAAATCGTTACGGTTACCAAAGAAATTCGACAAAAGCGCTCGTGGGTTTGCCTTTGCTGATTTTGTTACTGCCAAGGATGCAGAAAATGCTATCAAGTCACTTCAAGGAACGCATTTACTTGGCCGTCGACTTGTGCTCGAGTATGCTCAATCAGATGCTCTTACAGCTGAAGAAGAGGTTGCTCGTATGGAGGCTAAAGTAAGAGATCAAGTAACTAAAGAAACATACTCCGGCTTGCGCCTTACAGGAAAGCGAAAGATTGATACTGGTGAGGATAATGAAAATGATTTATAAATAAGTAAGTAAATAAATAATTATAAATATTTTATAAATAAGGAGCTACAGCAGTTTCAAGGAAATTCCACATCCTATCCCCAACACCATTCTTCTTGTCGATTTCTTCTTGAACGTCATGTCTCATCGTACCAATTCCTCCAAAGGGGACAAAGTATTTACCATTATCCTCAATGGTGACCAAGGGGCTTAATAGAGGATATAGGATACTGTAAGCACCGTATCTTGTTTCAAAAACAAACAGGTATTTGATAATTGTCCGTAATGTTGAATTAAACTGTCTAGTTAGCTCTGAATCTATTGACCCAGGATGTACTGAGACTGCAACAATCTTGTCAGCACCGGGATCCTTGTGGTATTTATGCCAAAGTGCAGCATCATAAATATTAATCGTCTTGCTTTGACCGTATATCGTCAAGGGGAATCTCCAACTATTGAAACTATTTATATCCTTCCAGTCAATTCCACCTTGGTTCCATGGCCCATAAAAGTGGGCTGACGACGATACATAGACAATACGTACACTATCAGGCGGCGAAACGCTAGCAGTCTTGATAAGTATCCCATCAAGCAGTTTTTGCAGTAAATGAGGAGCAATACCGTTAACTCCAAGACAGGGCTCAAAGCCTTGTTTAGTTTTAGCCGTTCTTTCAGTATTAAACATACCTGCATTATGTACTATACCGTCTAACCGTGTTTCCTGTTCTAAAAATCTTAATGCTCCAGATTTAATTGTTGATAAATCGTTATAATCAACAATAAAATATGATAATCTTCCATTAGGATACTCTTCGAGGATTTCACTTATCACTCTTTTAATCTTTTCTTCGTTTCTCGCAGCTATATACACTTTAGCGCCAGCTTTTACAAGAATTTTCGAGACGACGAGGCCTATTCCATCTGAACCACCAGTCACAATGTAAACCTTGCCCGATAAATGAGGCAGGCTTTCTTCAGTAATGCATGGTGGTAACGGATATACATCCCTTAGCATTCCAATTATATCCTCGACGTTCCACATCAGTATAGCCGTAAAATGGGCTCAACTCGGGCAAATTGAAGGTGAAAGATATGCTATCGAGACGTGATATTTTTCATGCATGCATGGCCAGCTAGCTATAGCTAGATGTCTCGATCTGTATATTAATATGGCAATATAACGTGTTATAATCATAATATGCGCGTGCCAACGCTAGCTAGCTAGCTATAGCGTTGCTGTATACCTCGTAATCTCAACACAACGGATTATATAACGGATAATGGGGTTGGTAGGGACGTTTTTTTTTGTGAGAAACAGCTCAGCTGTGAGAATACCTGGCGGTCAGTTAAGGTTTTTTAGTAATAACAAGTCACCGTTTTTCCAATTCAAGCCAAACTCCAGGCTAATAGCTGAGCGAGTTTCCTTGATCTGGCAGCGAGTGCCGAAACTCCGGGCAGCTCCTGTTATACGGTCTTCTATTTTTAATTTTAAAGGATCCCGTGGGATGGCCACTCATAGAGATGTTTACTACGGCAGCAAAGGAGGCGGTGGTTGGAAGGGATCTGGTTGGTTCAACAATTTATATTCATATCGGGGTCCTATTCTTTTTGCCACTGGTGTAGTTGCATTTAATGCATTGGTTTTGCCGTATATTTTCCAGCTTCCAGGACTAAGGGCTGTGAGGAGGAATCCTGATACAGTGATATATGCATTAATGGCTTTGAATCTTGCTGGGTTCCTCGCATGGAAGGCCGGTCCAGCAGGATACCGATTCATGTCGAGGTACGGACTGCTACAAAAGGACTATAGATTCAATTACGGAAGTATGATAGGATCCGGATTCAGTCACCAGGAGATATGGCATATCGGTATTAATATGTTTGTATTATATCAGTTTGGAATCCCAGTTGCTCGATGGATCGGGTCACAGAAATTTTTGGAGACATATATGGATGGTATAGTATTATCGTCCTTGGGTTCACTAATGTTGCCTTCATTATTGGGAGTTTTCTCAAATATACCCAGTCTGGGCGCAAGTGGTGCCGTATTCACTACCATGGGAATATTCTCATATCTCGCACCTCATGCTAAACTTGCCTTGTTCTTCATTCCATTACCTATAGGTGCATGGTATGTATTTTTGCTCACTGTAGCTTATAATGGAGCAGGAATATTCTTGAGGTTTGGAAGCTCAGATTATGCTGGTCATTTGGCTGGCTCACTCGCGGGCATTGTATGGGGTTATCTGATATCTGAAAAGTCAAAGAAGAACCGGCAGAGAGCCCTTCAAAAGCCCAGGAGCCAGTTTGGTTTCTTTTGATGTATATAGAAAAAAACTTAATCACCATTTTCATGTCTCTCGTTTCAGATCCTCTTCGAGGACGTAAAAATTTCCCTTCTTTTTAGATGCTAAGCTTACGGGATTCCAGTTTTGTCCTTCTCTGGTCTCTTCTGCCACAGGTTCTATGTTCTTCATCATATCTAAGGTCACCTGCACTGGCGGAGGGCTGATACGTGTAAGAGGCTCAATTCCATCAGTATCAACTGTAGAGATATGCTCAATAAATACTAGCTGATTCTCAAGTTCACTCAAAAGTTTCTTCTGTCGTGGTGACCCCTCAGTGACTGACTGTAACCCTGCCTGTTTCAAAAGTTTTGATAATAATTGGGGGGTCGGTTTAGTGGGCTCTGGGAGAGACGGATCCCGAACAAATAATTCAGAGACGCTCCATGTATTTTTAGAGAGAAACGCCTCTATCTCGTTTCTATCTTTCAAGGCTCGAAGTATAATCTTGGATGGTCGCATTGCTGATGTGAAAGTATATAATGATGTTTAAAAAGACCAGATAGATGAAATAATTGATTTAATTCCAATTAATTGATAAATAAGTGGCATTGAATGCATGTAATCAATATATTGCAAATTTGCAATTTTCGAATTCGAATTTTGGAATTCGCGTGCATAACTTATATGCACAGCGGTTATATTTCGTGGATCGTGATGATCAAGATCGAATGATCTGATCGATCAGGAATATAATAATATGATGATGATAAATATACGGTATATACCAGTACCAAGGCATAACACCTAGGTTAGATATTCACAGCCTCGGCGGCGGCCTGCGCTATAGCTATACCTACAAGAATTCGTCAAAATATTATAATTATATGTTATAGGTATATATATCATATCTAAATAAATTACGGAATTTACGGTAATGAGGATACAGTGTAGATATTTTCTCGTCTCCGAAATAATAAGCTGCGGGCTTGGGTGTATTAATCGGGCACCATTCCCCTAGGCTGAATTCGAATAATCATTCTCTTGTAAATTACAAACTCCTGCCTATAGGTGTCTATAAATGACTCGTGACAGGTTTAGCCCTATAAAACACGAAAAACGTACTAATGAAGAGGTATTAAGTCACATTATAGTACAATCCAAGCCAATTCCGTACATTACTCGTTCAACATCCCTTTTGATCTCATTCCAATCCTTCCTACACTGTACAAACTCATACAACTCCTCGGGTTTCAATATCCCTCGAAACCTTTGTAAATCACTTAAGGCCGAACCAATAGCCTTCCCATTTCTCCCATCGATCATAAACAATTGTCCCACCTCTTTTAATGCTGCATAATACGGTATCAGCTGTCGTTGTCTCAAGCTCAAAATGAAATTATAGTAAAAATTGATATCAGACATTAATTTAATGGATCCATCCATACTTATTGTCTGTCGCTTGATGTGCTTGCATAGTGAATTAAAAAATCTTACCCCTATTTCTTGTTGGAATACATCAATTATAGATTTTTCAGTTGATCCCGTTAGAAGACTAACATGGGATGCTAACAAGGTAACTACCTTTTTCGCCGCATCAGTTGGTTCAATATCTATAGCTGTGTTTGGTAAAGGATCAAAATCGCTACCAAGTTGCATTGTCACAAACAAAAAATCAATCTGCTCTATCAGTACATCAATACCTCTGTTCAAGCCGTTAGCGACGCAGTCGTCCATGGATTGTTCGAAACGCTTTTTAGCCTTGACAGCAGGCGACATGAACTCATTTCGGTCGATATAACGCCTTATAGCCAGTTCTTCTTCAAAAAATGCATGAATCATTTGTTGGATAAGATCTCCAATATTGACCAATTCAGCAAATATTGCCAATGGTTCAACTGCGTCTCTTTCTAACCCGTCATCTTCGACAGAACTCACTGTTTTCCGGATTTGTCGAGGGTTATAACTTTGTAACGTTTCTAATGCCTTTTCAAACCCCCTTTTAACGTGTTCTGTACCCAAAACATCCACTAGTTCTACAAAAATAGCTTCACATTGACTCTTGGCTGATTTGCCGACTTCTCCAGGTAGATCTGCAAAGACTGATATTCGTCCTAAAGAGGCCTTGGCAGCCTGCATGAGAGTAACCGCCAGCTCCAGACTGAAAAGGCTTTTAATCCCTTCGAGCTTGTTGTTAATCACTGCTACCTTTGCTTCGAATTCTGTCGTTGGTGGGGGGCTATTCATAGGTCGCGGCGAAAGCGTTGATAATGGACCATGTCTAGATGCTGCAGAAGATGGCCTGGTTAGACTGTCCGGTGAAAACTCTGTACTTAACGAAGTCAAATCCACTGCACTCGATGCCTTCACATTTTTAGTTGTAGCAGCAGTATTTGTTGAAGAAATTGCATTAACCGGCATCATTAATACCTTTTTGAAAGAGGTCAATAAGTCAGATTTGTCCTCAGCACGGGTAACATTACTCCATAGGAAATTTTCCGTGGCAATTTCTTGGTCTGAAATACTTTTCGTCCAGCTTGCAGTTTCATTTTCAGCAAACTCAGAAAATACTTGCAATTCCTCCAATAGATATGAAGATATCACAGAATTGAACGAGTCGCCTATAATCACTGAAATCTTTTTTTGATACATCGTGCCTGAATTCTTTCCTTGCTTTAATTCATTTGAAAACTCCAGCAGCTTTAAAAATAATATTGGCACGGCTTCAAGATAATTTATCGTAGATATATCATAGACTTTATCCAACAATGATGTAACAACCTCCATTAATTGATCATCTATCACTCGTTCAACTAATGGTATCATTACTGGGGTGGTCTCTGGAAATACTTGATCTATTTCTTCAGAAGCGCTATCCAGCTTTTTGTGCAAGTCATCTAAGAGCTTTTTTAGCCTGTTTGTATCTAGCTTGCCCTGTTGACTGATTAATGAACTGGCAGTATCATCAATCTCAGTTATTTGAGGAAAACTTTGAATGTATAATTGAATACAATTGTCGCCGCCATTGAGCATTATAAGGGCCTCTGCACAGTTCTTAGCTGTCTGTATATCCCTTGATTCTAGGCTGCTCTCAAACTCTTGCAGAGCAACATTTTCGAAAAGTTCAGTTGTTATACTGAGCTTACTCAAATTCTCATAATGTTCATGCTCCAAAGGATCAATATCAGCGAACCTTCTAATATTTTTCAACACCCTTGCTTGATCTGCTGATGACGTATAAGCTTGAAAAATCAATGGCTCTTCATTTTGGTTAGGATCAATAATATTGTAATAATAAATAGCAAAAACTTTGAATAGTCTCAAAACTCCTTCCCTGGCATTACCCCGCTTATAAGTAAATTTGTCGAATGCATCTAAAACCGTAAGTCCTAATGAAAGGTCTGAAAAATCCAGAAGCTGAGAGCCTTCATTACTACTTGTACCCCTATTGTCTATCTTATCTTCTAGCCCTACATTCCTCAACCGTCCTATCCAGAGATTTTCATTATATGCAATGCTTTTAAAAGCCTTTGAGCATTGTGCAAAATTACATAGGTCTGGTACTGATAAATAGCTGGCAATGTTCACGATCACTTTACCCGGCAGCCTGGCCCCCGCCAGTGACCCTTGCCACTGGCCGTACTGGTTGGAACTCGCAGGAACAGGAGTCAACACACCTAATGATGCCGACCTGCCATCCATAAATGTGTTCTGTCGTGCAATTGGTAGCTGTAGCTTTCAAGCTTCGTGCCCTTCAAATATTCAAGTGAGCATATAATGTAGGCCTGCGCATGCAGCGCTGTCTAGACCGGTACCTATAACACACACGGCTTAACCACATCGTTTGAGATTTTAGTAGACGATATCAACGTCTCGGCAGAAAATTCAAAATTGGCGCGCGTACCGACTTAGCCAAACCTAAAAAAATGTCACGTGACCAGCGATTAATGCGGGAATGTATTGCAGTGTCTAGCATATAACAATAACTTATATTGTCGTTCATAGTTAACTACCACTACTATCAATATAGCCGCGTAACGTGGATATGTTTGGTGTCCGTTTCACATAACTGGTTGGTAATAATGGTAATTCAGGCCCTAGGGCTATGAAAAAATATTATGTTTGTTTACGTTGGTCCAAATCGATCGATATCGGTGCGTCTAGACTAAATATTTACAGCCGGTATAGCTATACGTTATAACCAGTACTGTTTTTTATTCACGTCACTCCTGGCAAGGACCTAATTCCTTACGCGTTGTTTTACTGCTTATTGTGGTAGGATGGCCAAGGTATTGACACCCGAGGAGGTCCGGCGACTTGTGCAGAAAATTGTAATCTACACCAATACGCTGGATCCCGCGACGCGGTTGCCTATCGTTGTTATTGATTCGTCCGCGTTTCCTTCATCATCCACTGCCCAGTATACGCTAATAGTGGACCAAGTGATTCAAAGTCTACCTCAGGAGAATTATGTTATTGTGTTTTTCGCTTGTGGCGCACCCAAAAAACCCAGCTGGACTTGGGTTGCCAAAACTTACGGTAAACTGGACAGAAAAACTAAGAAACGAATACAACGGATATACGTGGTTCACGAGACTTGGTGGATCCGTGCGGTTATAGAAATGTTGAGAGGAGTGATCTCTACCAAGTTCAAGAGGAAAGTCGTCCATGTGGCAAGTTTGAGTCAATTAGGTCAATTAGTTGATATCACTCAGATCAATATCAGTCCACATGTATATTTACAAAACCTCAAGGCCGAGGAACGAATTACTGTTCCTAAACATCATCCACCGGTATTTGGAGTATCTTTGGCTGACGGTCACCCTGCAACTCGTGTTTGGTCTGAATTGCAGTCATATTTGAAGATTACTGGGCCAATGACGAAAGAGTTATTCAAGGGAACTAGTGATCCCGATTTGTTGCATATTTTACGGGCCAACTATGAGCGGGGTCAGCTACATGAGATAGATGATTACGGCCCATTAGTGGCAGCTGACCTCCTCAAGATGTTATTGAACGAATTGCCTGAACCAGTGGTCCCTATTGATCACATTCAGTTACCTGTAAAGGATGATCTTGAGTACACATATAACACATTCCAGTCATTACCTCCTAGGAACCAAGATCTTCTAAAAGATATGATGGAACTAAGTGTGCATATTGTGTCGAATCTTAACAGAACTGATCACAATTCGTCTACTTTAGCTACTGCATTAGCTCCTAGTCTGATATCCCTCAGAATAGTGTCCAGAGATAAAACTGCTATTGGTATAAGATTCACAAGAAATTTGATTGAACATTGGCCTTCAATAATGCCTACTTTCACACATAAAAATCCTTTATCCGGCACCTCTAATACTTACTACCCTACATTGTCGAGACGAAGCAGTACATCTAGCTTGGCATCACAAACCACTCTTTCACCAGTCAAGCCAAGCATTACTTCAAGCACTACAATCTCTTCACCAACAAAATCCAAAATGGCTCCTCCGCCTGTGCCTGCCAAACGAGGTGCGAAAACTGCTGCTACTGCTGCTGCTGCTCCTGAATGCTCGTCATCCCATTCTCTTCACAGAAGTTTATCGGCCTCAATTCTGCAACCAAGCCAGAAGCCTAACATTTTGGACCCCTCTCCAAGCAAGGCAAAGATTTATACGGCTAATGTGGAGTTAAAACAAGAGCAGCCAGAACCACCTGCTCCCAGAAAATTTGGGCCTAGATCAAGATCGGTAGCATCTACTGGTAGAGGGAAAATGGTCGCCGAATTGGCCAAGCTTTATGAAGACAAAACAAACGCAGCTCAGGTTCTTGTTTCAATTGAACGTGGGAGGTCTGTATCTACCTAGCATGTATGAAATACGAATAAACGAATACCTGTATTTAAGTCTATACCTAAAATTCATCCCACGTGCTTATAATATCTGATGTTTACGCGTTCCATATGTTATTCAAAAAGTATTGTTTTTCTAAGGAGTAGTGCGGCTGAAAATCGTGAAAATTTCACATGGTAAAAAAGTCACATGCAATTTTGCGAGGCTCAGAAAACGTTTGCACATGCCATTCAATGATAAGCGATTTAGGCGATTTTAATCAACTATTTAGTCAATTGATCAACAGTGAAAAAATTTCAAAGCCTATATAAACTGCATAGAGATCCAAATTTTCTCCCCTTTTTTTTTTCTTTTGCATTTCTAGACAAAACACCGTTTTTGTACCATTAGAAAACACACACACACAACTAAATCACTTCGAATTTTATAAAAAAGATGGTTTTGTCTGCTGTTTTGGGATTCCCACGTATTGGTGCCCAACGAGAGCTTAAGAAGGCCACTGAGGGATACTGGGCTGGAAAGGTTACCCTTGATGACCTTTTGAAAACCGGTAAGGATATCAGAGCCACTAACTGGAAGCTCCAAAAAGATGCCGGTGTCGATATCATTCCCTCCAATGATTTCTCATTCTATGATCAAGTTTTGGATCTTTCTTTGCTTTTCAATGCTATTCCTGACAGATATTCTAAGTATGATCTTTCACCCATTGACACTCTTTTCGCTATGGGTAGAGGTTTGCAGCGACCTGCCAGTACTGCATCTCCTGCTGTTGATGTTCCAGCTCTTGAGATGGTTAAGTGGTTCGATTCAAACTATCATTATGTTCGACCCACTTTCTCACATTCCACTTCATTCAAATTGAACGGATCCAAGCCTGTTGATGAATACCTCGAGGCCAAGGCCTTGGGAATTGAGACCCGTCCTGTTATTTTGGGACCTGTTTCTTACCTTTTCTTGGGTAAGGCTGATAAGGATTCTTTGGATCTTGAGCCTATTTCACTTTTGGAAAAGATCTTGCCAGTTTATGCTGAACTCTTAGAGAAGCTTGCTTCTGCTGGTGCCAAGGCTGTTCAAATTGATGAGCCAGTTTTAGTTCTTGACTTGCCTGAGAATGTTAAGGCCGCTTATAAGACCGCTTATGAGTTCTTTGCCTCCAAGTCTGGTCTCCCTGAATTAACTTTGACTACTTACTTCGGTGACGTTCGTCCTAACTTAGATGCTATCAAGGGTTTGCCAGTTGCTGGTTTCCACTTTGACTTTGTTCGTGCTCCTGGCCAGCTCGATGAGGTTGTCGCTGCTTTGACTGACAAGCAAACTTTGTCTGTTGGTATTGTCAGTGGTAGAAACATCTGGAAGACTGATCTTGCCAAGGCTATTGAATTTGTCAAGAAGGCTGAGACTGCTGTTGGATCTGCTGACAGAATCGTTGTTGCTACTTCATCATCACTTTTGCATACTCCAGTTGATTTGGACAATGAGAAGAAACTTGATCCTCAAATTAAGGACTGGTTTTCATTTGCTAAACAAAAACTTAGTGAAGTTGTTGTTATTGCTAAGGCTGTCACCAGTGGCACTGAGAGTGTCGCTGCTGAATTAGAGGCTAACGCTAAGAGCATTGCTGCCAGAAAATCTTCTGATATTACTGTTGACCCAACTGTCAGAGAAAGAGTTGCCAAGATTGATGATTCATGGAGTAAGAGAAAGTCTCCTTTCCCTACTCGTTTGGAAGCTCAAAAATCACTTAACTTGCCCTTGTTCCCTACTACTACTATTGGTTCATTCCCCCAGACTAAGGAGATTAGAATCAACAGAAATAAGTTCACCAAGGGTGAAATCACTGCTGAAGAATATGAAAAGTTTATTGAGAAGGAGATTGAAGAAGTTGTTCGATTCCAAGAAGAAATTGGATTGGATGTTTTGGTCCATGGTGAACCAGAAAGAAATGATATGGTTCAATACTTTGGTGAACAACTCAAGGGATTTGCCTTCACTACTAATGGTTGGGTTCAATCTTATGGTTCAAGATACGTTAGACCACCTATCATTGTTGGTGATGTTTCTCGTCCAAAGGCCATGACTGTTAAGGAGTCTAAATATGCTCAATCTCTTACCAAGAAGCCAATGAAGGGTATGCTTACTGGTCCTGTTACTATTTTGAGATGGTCTTTCCCTAGAGACGATATCTCTGATGAAGAACAAGCTATCCAACTTGCTCTTGCTCTCAGAGACGAAGTTTCTGATTTGGAGAAGGCTGGTATTTATGTTATACAGGTTGATGAACCTGCTATCAGAGAAGGATTGCCACTTAGAGCCGGTAAGGAAAGAGATTCTTATGTTAGATGGGCCCCATTATCATTTAGATTGGCTACTTCCGACGTTGAAGACAGCACTCAAATCCATTCTCATTTCTGTTACTCTGATTTGGATCCTGCCCATATCAAGGCTCTTGATGCTGATGTTGTCTCAATTGAGTTCTCCAAGAAAGATGACTCCAAGTATATCAAGGAGTTTTCTGATTATCCTAACCATATTGGTCTTGGATTGTTTGATATTCACTCTCCTCGTGTTCCTCCTCAAGAGGAATTTGAGACCCGTATCTCCGACATTGTTGGTGTTTACCCCAGAGAAAAGCTTTGGGTCAACCCTGACTGTGGTCTCAAGACTAGAAAGTGGGATGAAACTAAGAGACAACTTACTAATATGGTTAACGCTGCCAAGGTTTACCGTGAAAAGTACAGTTCATAAACTTTGCTTTTTTTTCACGAGTAACATGTTTACAAAAGTGTCATTTATTCAACACAAAATGACTGATTTATTTTTAACATTTTGAAAGCTGGAATTTCAACAATATTTCATGTGCTCAATATCCTAATAGAGACTACTATCAATATTTTATGTTCTCAACAAACGTAATGCCCTTATGATCATCATTATATGTATATATATAATATATTGGCCCCTCAACGGGTGCTTTTGATTACTACTCTTTTGTTAACGTAAATATAAATCTATTTCGAACTCTTCGGCACTGTGGATTTTCGTCGACGTGACGCCGGTTGCGTAGTTCGTTTTGTAGTTGGTTCAGGTATACTTCCAACCTCTCTATCAGGTGAATCCAAATAAATAGTAGAATTAGACACGGTAAATGCAAGTGCTCTGCTAAGAGCCTGTTCTCTTGACTTCTCGTCCACCATTGATGGTACTGACGAATCCGAAAATGGTAGTGGCGTATTTACTCCACCTACAGCTGGAGAAGGTGCTGCCGTACCAGTTTTAGATCTTATCGCTGCTGGTCTTGACAATGAGGATGCACTGTTATTCGACGCGGTAGCAATGTCCTCGCCACCAATTGGAGGAGCTTCTGTGATATACGTATATCCTTGGGATGGAGAATAAGTTGGTAGTTCCATTGCGTTGGATAATGCATTATTCAGCGAATGCACCGAGCTCAATAGTCGTGACATCATTATAGAGTAAACTGAAGGAGATTGGTAAATATTTTCACCCAACACATAATAAGTAGATAATATATGAACGTCTTGTGGTCCTAGTCTATTCTGTTTCCTTATAACCCACATTTCGGGCTCTTTAGCTAATGCAACAACAAATTCTACGCCTGTCATGTTTTGAAGCTCGCGATAAATATCCACGTTGGTATGAAAGCCTTCATTGAACTGACTCTGCATCTTCAGGACCTGGTTATTTGAGGTCCGGTCGTAGAAGGGTGACTGTGCAAAGTATTCCAACACGTTATCTGTCCGTAGTCCGTACATTTGAATCCATTCAGGTGCCCGCCATTGGACTTCATCCAGCGGTTCTGATGTCATTATCTATTTTCTTCAGCAATGTGATATTCCTACTGAAACGCTGAATGTTTATTTCCTTAGTATTAATATATCATAAGTTATTGGTTAGTCAATTACTAGCCCGCCGGCTTTCTCTCTCTCTTTAAAGATCAATTTGGAAAGCTCCAGCTTTTTTATATTGATCTTGACCTTAAAATACCAGCAGATAGAAATAGCCCCCGTATACGGCTGTATACGTCACACGCTATAAGCACCTGCAGTTGAATAATTCAAATCTTTTGATTTTGAGTATGTTGTTATAATTATTCTGAGTACGATATATATATATATATATATATACTCGAGCTCGAGTTCTGAATTAATTAATGGGCCTAGCTATATATATAGGCCTGAGATCGATCTCTAGCTAGCTATAACCCAGATTATAGAATTGTCCCCATTTATATCGCGATCGAAGGGTTTTATCGATATATCCCGAAGATATAGTTATAATATATATGACTACAGCATGAGCAACATACATGAGCTTGAGCTCGAAAGTGTATATGACGTCTGAGATATTGTACACGAAATACCATAATTTGCTAGCTGTCCAACACCATATAGCTGGCGCGCGCATATCAATAGCTAGTACATGTGCAATGATCGATCGAACTGCGTTCCGGAAAATTTAAATTAACTAGCTAGCACCGCAGTGGAGTTTATATTTGGCAATATGGCCGATCCTCAATATTATCATGCATGCGCAGTACTGTAAGTTATATATCCTATAGGGCCTATACTGCAGCTGTTATCGTCTTTTTTTTTCACCCTTTTGAAGCCGAAATTTCATTGTCTAAGCTCCACAATTTCTACGTGGAAGTACGACAATGGTACTGGAGTCAAACTTTAAACTGGTGACGGAGATTTCTCCTAATTATATTCCCTCTAAGATATGGAGCTGGAGATCTTCGCGTACTGGACTCCAGTTGGTCTTGATCCAACAAGAAACACCTATTGTTTCGGGTAATTTTGCTTTTGCCACGGAGATTCATGATGATAGCGGATGTCCTCATACGTTAGAGCACTTGATATTCATGGGCTCCCAAAAATATCCATATAAGGGGTTACTGGATATGGTTGGAAACAAGCTTGCTTCAGCCACAAACGCTTGGACAGGTCAAGATCAAACTGTTTACACATTAGAATCTGCTGGTTGGGAAGGATTTAGTGAACTCTTACCTGTTTACTTGGATCATGTTTTTCATCCTACGTTGACCGACGAAGCCTGTCTCACCGAAGTATATCATATTGATGGTGATGCCGAGGAAAAAGGAGTAGTTTTCTCTGAAATGCAAGGTATTCAGAATACCCCATATTGTATCATGTCGTTGGAAGTGTCACGTATCAGATATGGACCAAAAAGTGGGTACTCTAGTGAAACCGGTGGGCTAATGGAAAACTTAAGGGTTTTGACAAACACTCAAATTCGTGAATTCCACAAGTCAATGTACAGAGCTGATAATTGTTCGGTGATTATTGTGGGTCAAGTTGATCCTAATGACCTTTTGGCCGTTATGGATAAATTTGATAATGAATTGGAAATCCCCGATAAATCTAATTATAAGCGGCCATTCGTGGATTCGCCATCTAGTCCGGAGTTGCAGCAGAATGTTGTCAAATATGTTGCATTTCCCGAAATGGACGAGTCTTTTGGCGAGGCTTTGATTAATTGGATTGGTCCTCCCACAGTTAACTTTCTGGAAAATACTGCTTTGGATATCTTGGGCCATTATTTGACTGTAGATGGCTCTGGAAAGTTGAATAATGCGTTGGTAGATATACCTAACCCGATTGCTACTTCAATTGTATACCACACTGATGACTATATTAATACTGGGCTGAACTTGTCATTTTCAGGCGTACCCACCGAACGACTGGCTGAGTTAGAAGTGAGAGTAAACAAATTACTGGCTGAAGAAGCTAGTGTCGACAAATTAGATATTAATTTCCTTAGAGAATGTGTCGACAGGCGAAGAGATGAGTTTATTTCACTTGCTGAGAAGGATCCTAATGGATCTTTTACTTATATTGCAATTGATAACTTCATCTATGGTTCTCCAGATGGGTCTGATTTGGTTAAATGGACTGCTGATATATCTGAATTTGACGAATTATCCAAATGGAAGCCAGAACAGTGGGTAGAGTTGTTGCAAAAGTATTTCATTCAAAATAAGCGGGTTACTGCTTTAGGTAGACCATCTGCAGATTTATACAAGAGTTTAAGCGCAGATAAGAAAAAAAGGGTCGAGGACTATAAGGCAAAATTTGGTGAGTTAGGACTACAAAAATTAAAAGCTAAACTAAGTCATGCAGAGGCAGTCAATAATAGGCCTATACCTCAGGATATTATGGATTCTTTTGCTATCCCTGATTTCACCAAGATTAGATTTATTCAATTGAAAGATGCGAGAAGCCAAGGTGACAAGAGCATAAATAATGGGTTTCAATTTGATTCAAGTCTTCAAAAGACGATTTCAATGGATAAATATTCACCACCTGTACCTATTTATTTTGAAGAATATCCAAGTCTTTTTGTTAATGTTAAAGTATATATTGATTCTTCATTTGTTGATGCAAATCTTTTACCTTATATTCAGATATTTTTTACTGAATTATTTAGTATGCCTATGAAATTCCCAGATGGGCGGGAACTTACTTATGAACAAGTTTCACAGCAAGTCCGACGAGATACTACGGATAGTATCATTACAACTTCAAGTAGTCTTGAAGAATTTTTGGTATTTAGAATGACCTCAAAAGTTGAGAATTATGAAAAATCAGTTGAATGGATTTTAAATGCTATTAAATATTCTGTCTTTGATGAAGCTAGGATTGCAGTCTTGTTAGATAAGTACTTAAATGGTATTGTTGATATTAAACGGGATGGTACGTCAATGCTTGTGTCATCAGTTAATAGGTCTGTCTTAACAAGTCGTTCTTTGAAACTTGCTTCTGATGCTATTGAAAATGAACATTTTTATAAAGACATTCAAGACAGACTCCGTAATGGCAAATTTGATGATATAAAGAAAGAGTTAGAAACAGTACGAGAAAGTTTGTTTAAACCTGAAAACATGTGGATTCTAGTCTTTGGTGGAATAACTAATATTAAAAGCCCATTGTCAAGTTGGCAACCAATTTTAGGTGATGGTATTCCAGTGAAAGAGGAATCAAGAATTGTTCCTAGAACGGTTAAACATTTGTCACCTCAGGGTAAGAATCTGTCAGGCGTTGCGTATATTACTCCTATAGCTGCTTCGGAAAGTTCTTACATGCGTTTGGCTACCCATGGACCCACTGACTATCTTCATCCTGATATCCCTGCAATTGCTGTGTGCAATTCATATCTTGACGCCATTGAAGGTCCTCTGTGGAGAGGTATCAGAGGTACCGGGCTGGCTTATGGCGTTAACATGTTAAGGGATTTGGAAACTGGCCAAATTGGTATTGACCTTTACCGAGGATCGAATGCTGGTGCTGCTATTTTCAATGTTGCTTACCAAATTGTCAATGATCTTGCTACTGGTAAAGTTAAATTTGATGAAAGGTCATTAGAAGGTGCTAAAAGTAGTTTGGTACACCGAGTTGCTAGTTCTAATAGTACTTCATCAAGAGCTGCTGACAGTAGATTCATTGATGGAGTATTAAAGAAACGAGGACCAAATTTTAATTTTGACTTTTTGGAACAAGTCAGTAAAGTTACTATCAAAGATCTCGAGCGGGTGCTTAGTACTTATATCACTCCATTGTTCAAATCTACTACTTCTGCTGCATTTGTTGCTTGCCATCCTAGCATGGTTGATAGTTTAAAGAAGTTACTTGAATCTAGAGGGTATAATGTTACTGTTAATGAAGAAGTGGATGTTGGATCGGATTTCGAAGAAGATGATTATACTAGTGATGAATTCGAGTCAGATGAAGAGTAATTTAATGGATAAGTAATATCAATAGTGATAATAATAATAATAATAATAATAATAATAATAATAATAATAATAATAATAATAA